>CABFOW010005731.1:4545-17716 GCA_902141385.1 Timema californicum
CAAAAAATACTTTTATGTGTCAACATTTTAGGAGTTATTGAATAGGAACGGAAACGGTTAACGACTTCATAAGATGAGGTCACTTTCTATACACACATTCACAATATAACATTTAAAAACACGATCATAAAAATATAAGGCGAGGATATTTCGACTTACAAAAACTAATACAAAAGAGCAACAAACCTTATCTTCTTCTTTTTTGGGTGGTGGTTTGGAAAAAAATTGGTGCCTGCTACCACCAATATAAAAAATAATAAACATTTTATTTTTTATCGCCTCAAAGTTCCTATCTACAGATTCAGAGGTTTCGGGTTGGATCCTCGGCACTTCCCGAATGTATCTGTTAAGGCCCTCGACCCTGTCGAGTGCAAGTCTGAAACCTATTTTGTGAGATGGTGGGAGGGAGGGTGAAAGGCGTGGCGTGGTTTCACAGCCGACCAAAGTATCCTTCCGCGCCAACAAGAACAAATGGATCACGAAAACCGTAGATGGCGATAGCTAACGGACAGGTCTCGCGGAAAAATCCTATGTTTGGAAATATCAGTTTTCTCGAGAACGAGTGAAATTTTTATTTTAATATTTTCAACACCCCTTCTAAAATAATGTATCGATGTTTAATAATTGTTACATTTTCTTACTTTTGTTATGAAGTCAGCAGTTTTTTATTGAAAAATGTCAATTTTATTGATATTTGTTTATTTAAAATTATAGAGGAGGTATGTGTATAAAAAGTATAACTTAATAAACATCTTCTATTCTTGAACAAACCGTTTCCTAAAATAAAATTGCAAAACAATAAAACATTCTTCAAGATAACCGTTTGTTCCTATGGTCCTGTATTTCTACGCCAAATGAAAAGGGTCAATCGCCTTAAGCAGTATTTCTGGAACGGGTTCAACTAAGCCTTGTGAGGACAAGTGAAGATCTACTTGAATAAAGAAGTAATAGCTCTGGCTTAGAAAACTGTTATTAACGAGGGATCGTTGTGCTGACCAAAAGACACCCCCTGTCCACAAATGCTGGTACAATCGTTGCAAACGGCGGCAGCCGCTTGGTTTGTATAGCTCACTTGCCGGCTAAAGCCATGGAATTTTTTATTACTATTTTCATCAATAATTAATTTTGGTTATCATGACCCGATACTTAAAAAAATATACAAAAGTGTGATAATAGATTGGATAAAAGTATAGGGAAACCATACTAAATAATTAGATCAAACATAATTATTAGGTATGTCCAAAGTATTTTTTTAATTCGAAGTAAATTCGATCAAGAATTTGATTAAATACTCGCGATTCCAAAACAAGTATTTGAGGACTAATTAATGTTTCGGTGAAATAGAAATGTTGTCTAACTAGGGCCTACAAAACTAATTTCCTTTACAAAATGTTGTATTGCAAACATAAGTATTAATATATTTCGTTCTAATATGAAAAATTAAGCTATTTGATTACACCATGTAAATTTATTATTTTTGTCATGAAAACATTAACACACACACACACACATTACAGCCCAAAATGGTAATAAATGATACGGTGCCCCGCACAGACATTTTCAATAACTACTTACTTAACCTAAGAATAAAGACATTTACTTTCATGATCAACAAAAATAATATTTTATTAATATTATAACCAATATTATAGGTAGTGATAATATCTATCAAAAGTGACATTTGCAAATAACATGGCTTGGCGCATTATCAGTACGTGAATGTCGATCTAGTAACTGTTCTAGCTGTTCTTCCTATAATAATTGCTCACTGGCTAAACGCCGCCTGTTATATCATGGTGTCGGTTATACCACAGTATTTTATTCTTCTTCTTATTATTATTAGCACCGCGTCTCACTATCTGTTCAGGTTATTCGCTCTTACGCTAATGTGTAATGGTAGGGTGATTGTGAGATGAAATGGAGGACCTACAGTTTAACGTGGAATCCGAACCACGAGTGGAGGCCTGTCATTCCCCACATTCACAAGTTGTGGTTAATACATGTCTTGTCAGAGGTGAAGGAAGGGTTTGGAAATCAGATAAATCTGTGCCGGGACCGAGGATTGAACCACGGACCCCCAGCACAGAAGTCCGACACCTTACCCCTAGACCGTCAGGTCACCCAGCTATTTTATGAAATAATAGAGTCTTCAATTAGAGAGAGGTTGTCTAATAACGTGGGTCGCAGTGCTGGACTTACAGGGGGGCTCAGGGTGCTATAGCCCAAGGCGGCAAGTTTAAATAATATATATATATATATATATATTGAAAAAGTTAACATTAGCCATCTTTTTGGTACCCTACAAAACTTCTTGTATAAACATGTACTCTACCTCCGGAGATGGATGTGTAAATCCCGTGGTATAAACTATTGGTTGTCCGCGTCTCATCACTGCTTCCCTATAGACCCACCAAGAGAATTTTTAACCCTGTGTTTTGGCAACACGGTACGTGGCGCCGTCTGGCCGCCGGAAGGGGTATGAATAGGCTGCAAGCAGGGCTATATTACGGGTAGTTTTTTCTATCCCAGCCATATATTTTTCTACTACCGGCTTGCTACTTCATTCACGGTAGGAGTTTACCTCTGAAAGGTCTTTTTTCTTACCAATATCCTACTATATAATAGATTTCTGGTAGGGAAAAAAGTCCTTTCCCAGGTAAACTCCTAACGTGAACGAACTTTAGGCCTGTCGTAGCCATATATGCCTTATAATCTAACTTAAGACTAGGACAGGCTCAACATCCAGTCCCCAACCGTTAATTAATCAATGTGAAAGGGGAAAACCCACATTTCACCAACCATACATTTTTCGGGTCATGCCGGGGATCGAACCCGGAACCCTTAGCTCAGTAGATAAACCCTCTGCTGACTGAACTAAGATGTCGGATTCCTTTATCACTACTATTCATATTTTACCTTTATTATGTATGGTGTTTAGTCTATAGTTTACATAGGATGGGTGTCGGAGGGGAGGTGACTAATGGGTGCTGGTGGCTGAGGGGTGGGGGTCACTAAATGTGGGGGTGCTTGATGGGGGAGGGCGTCTAATGGATGAGGTGTCTGAGGGGGGGGGGTTAATAAGGGTGNGGGGGGTGACTGACTCAAGGTAGGGAGAGTGGGAATGGCAAGATCTGTGTAACCCTTTGGCGGTAAAAATATAGGCCTAGATCCGCTACTGGTATCGTATCAGTACAAGTAGAACCTGCGTTATAATCAGGGATCGGTGTCTATGCAACTTTAATTTCCTAGTATTATTTAATTCCCACGGTTGGCAGCATTTCCTGGTTTCCCTTCCTATGTGAAGCAGACTGCTCGGAGCGTGTAATAGCAGCAAGGTGTCGGTTATCGTAATTACACCACTAAGTGCCACTAAATACAGGCGTAGCGGAACTAACAAAGGAAGGGAGGGAGCACTTCTGACGCATGCGCAGTGAGTACTGACGTCCGAGTGCCATCAGAGACTACAGTCCTATTTAGATAGGAAGAAACCTTATATAATGTCACTTTTGTTAGAAATTATCGATACTTATAAAACAAACATTGTGTTAGTATTTTCTGAACAGTTCTGACAAACTGTTGCCATGTCAGGACGAGATGGCGGATTTATTAAAGGTTAGGATTTGTTAGAAAGAAACTTAGAAAAAACAACAGTTTTTCTGTCAACAATAATAATATTATTAGAATTATTTTATAAGCATACCGATTTATTTTATCATGGAGTCCAACCAAAGTATATTTTACAATTCCCAGACTTTTTCAGGTTTTCCAGAGCCATTTTACAACTTTTTCAGTCATATATTACTTTTTTTCTTACAAAGATTGTTATTTAATGTAATAATATTTTTTGACGTTTACCTATTCTGAAATCAGGTCACAATATGAGGTATTAAAAGATATCGGCCGAATGGTCTGTGAGATAATGCGATCATAGTTAAATTTTAGTGAAATCATATTGAGATATTAAAAGATCGATCACCTTACACCAATAAAGTTTAAAATTGTTAGGAAATACGTTCTTTTTTTGTTTTTTCTTCCTATAAAGTAATCAATTCGCGCACCTGCGCATAGCTATGACTCTTTTTTCTCTAAAGACATGGGGTTAAGGAGTGAAAAGATAACCTTAAAATCACACGATGGCCTTGAGAATTTTGATTAGCTTGCTAAACTGGAACAGCTGTGTTAAAATAGATTCGAGGTGTCTATTCACTGGAAGAAATTTATTATTTTATTATTGTAAATAGAAAATTTGTATTTATTTTATTGAATAGGTGAAAATTCCAGAAATATGATCAAGCTCTCTGAATTTTCCAAGACTTTTCCCTGACCAAGCAAATTCCGTGATTTTGACCTGTTTTACAGGTTTCTGAACAGCCTGTTTATCCTTTTAACCGTAAAAATATGTTCCTGTTTAAATCACACTGTAGTTGAAGATAAAATTATCTTTACACGGCTGCATTTTTTATGGTTACCTATGTCAATTATGAAGATTCAAAACCACAAAGAAATCCCCAATTATCTTAGAAAGGTTCTGCTGTTAAAACTGGTAAAAAGACTACTTTGTTTGGCAGAGAAAGGCTAGATCTATGTTTCTAGCCATTTAAATAATGGTATTAGAACTGCAACATTTCACGAGAAATGTCCTCGAAAAAGAGCTAATTCAACGTTTTTATGTATAATCATAAAAATTACATGACCTAATGTTTTATAAAGCAGTGATTTTCTAACTTTTTCAACTCATGGAAAACTGAACAAGGCGATACATTTGTCAATGCACACCATCAGTTTATTAAGGAGACATTTTATCATATTAAGATTGTGTTTAAATTTTAATTACTATAATGCTAATTAAAATAATGGTGCTATTTTTGAAAATTATATTGGTGATCATTGATTTAAAAATATTTATTTTTATTCTGGTTTATTTTTTGATTCTCTTCCAAATTCCCGCCATGTATCAGTTAAAAAAAGTGCTATAAGGACATGTTAAAACCGTTAATCGCCATTTTGGCGTGAACCATATATATTTGTTTAGTATCATGCCTTACTACCCATTCGGGATATACACTTATGCAATTATTATGATATGTTATCAGGGATTAAGAAATTATATTTATAGGAAGTGTACCCGCATTTGCGTGGAGAAAGAGTGGACATATATTTTTTAAAAGCCTCCTCAGTACACCAAACCAAGAGTCGAACCTTGATCTACCCCTCATCGGCAATCTAATCTACTGCAATAATAGCGCGTAAGACCACGCAGCCACCGAAGCGGGTAGCCATATTTTGAAATAACAAACGTTTAGTTTCTTGACGTCATCATTGCTTCTCAGCGCTCCGGGTGGTTGCCGAAACCAGCCTCTTCAGTGACAGAATGGTCCCACTAGTCTGGTGATGAAGGGGAGAGCGGGTTTCGAATCCCGGTCTGGTCCACAGACGGTGGTTATTCCTAAATAGTTTCCCCTTTTATGCAAATGCGGGTTGATTAACTAAAAATACTTCCTTTCTCGTGACTACATCACCAGAGTAATTATTATACACGCGTATAGCCTGAACAGGTAGTAAGACACGGTGATAAAACAGCTAGTAGGGAAACATGGCCCGCACGTGTGACGAATAACATATGTACACATGTCACAAGGTAGAAGCTAGCTGTAAGCTGGGGCAGTTTAGAGCGGCCTAACCATCCACGAGGCGCGTGGGAAAATAGCTGAGTGGCTGACGGCGTGGTTAGAGTGGTTGCCGGATCTAATTAATACGTGTAGCGTGTGTTTGTCACGCGCGTGACCACCGACTACGGTCTGAGTCTAGCCACAACACCCGGACCCTAATGTGCTCGTCACGGCTGCTAACCAATCGCTCTAGCTTTAATGGTCGAATGATCTAGGATCTAGACAAGGAATACAATTCACAGATGTGAATGGGCCATCTGATTTTAGAAAAAACCTTACCAATCACTATATATCTAGCATGTGAGCTGCGCCATTATTCATGTGTGTACGAGTATGTGTGCGTGTTTGGTGTAAGAATGTTTGTTTTATTTTATATCTCTGTTCCTACTAGTGACACTTTATTCAAGTTGAGTATTGTTTTGTTTGCTGGTTCTGTAAGTGCTTATCTCAACGAAATGTTATATGTCCATGTGCATGTTTTTATCAAATACTTGTCTCCTGTGTTTTATTTATTGATAATAATTTGATAAATGCAGTTTAGTGTTAACTTAAGACATGGTTAAATGTAAGAGAAAGCTTGTGCCTTAATTTTACCATGTAAATAACGACAATAATAATAATAATAATAATAATAATAATAATACAATTCAATACCTTTCACAGAGGGACTATTTTTCTTAAAGAAGGTTGATAGTAACCGCGAACGTTTCTGATAAAAAAACAGACTGTGAACACTATTTTTACCCCTTTCGCGCTACTCTTACAGTAGAATAGAATGCCCGTGACGGGTAGATTGAGGTTCAAATCTAGATTGGGTGGTTTTGGTTGTCCACTTTCCCTTTACGCAAATGTGGGTACACTTAATCAAAATTTGACCTTCTCATCATTTGCGTATTTAATAGTACATATGCATACATTCTCAATGGGTGGTAAAAAACGGCGATAAAAAAACAACAATATAAAACTGTGCTGCGTATAAAAACAGTAAGACGTGGGGGCTGTATTGTAATGGGGGTATAGAAAATAAAATATAACCATTTGTTTCTCTCTTTTTGGCTCACATTCGCAACTCTCTCATGCTGTCACAGTGCCTAACACACTCAACATACTCTCTGGACAGATCTAAGAGGACAATACCCTCAAAACCATGCAGTTTTAACACTGCTGTATTCCGAGAGGTTTCGTGTCTAACCATAATAGAGGTCTTATATTCTGAAAATTGAAAAATGACACCTGGACACGGGAATCGAACCCGGTGTCCAGGTGTCATTTTTCAATTTTCAGAATATGATATCTAAGAGGGAATATCCCCACTAAAATGCATTAACAATAGTTTCGGCTATTTGTTTCATCATAATAGAGGTGGTATACTTGTGAAACTACATTGGACCCAAACTAGTACATGAATGCGGTTATATTGAGATAGGAACGAACCTGCTTGTATACATGAAGTGAAGCTATATGAAAATGTCACGTTTGTTACATATTATCAATACCTATAAAATAAAATTAGTAACGCAGTAAAATGTTATTAATGTCAACCACAAACAAATGTGTTTGTATTTTATAAAGCTGTTCTTCCTACCAGGATACTACCGAAGGCTTTAATATAATCTATTCATACGTCAAGTCATTTGATCAGGTGATACTTTTGATAGATATTTCAATTGCCATAAAATAGCATTAATAATAAAGTAAAATATTATCAATATCAACCGCTAAAGAAAAAAGAAAATATGTTTGTACCTTCTAAAGTCGCTTCCTTTATGAATTTTATTGCATGTATTCTGATAATTTATTTTTCTTTCCAAACTTTTTTATGGCTTGAAGTGACAAATAAATGGAGAGGAGATGATGTTTCAATGATTAATTAAGTCCTCTCGTTTTTTATTTACTAATGTCCGCCCGTGATGATGCCATCCGCATTAATTAAAATACAATCCTCATTGTCTTCTCTTCCAACACCCTCGAGGACTGGGAACCAAGCACATCAATAGGTTCTTTTTTGAGATGTTTTTATAATTACCATCTCTGTGTAGGAGTGAGTGGTACACGATAGTTAGATTATAGCTCCTCAAGGTTTGATTCAAGACTCTTACATTAAAATTACGAATTTTCATTTCTTGACATTTTTTGATACAGTTGCTCTAAAATACCTGAAGAGAGAAGGCGAAGTTAACTGCCATTCAAATGGTATCCGACAAAACATCGTGGTAAACCACCTCTAATACACTCGTTTGGGATTCGAACTGATCTCCCACTCCTCAGAAGTACAGTATATTGTGAGAGCTACACCTTAGACAATGTGACCAACGAAACGGATTAAGAAAAAAAAATTCTGGATAAAAAAAGTAACAAGAGAGTCTGCACACCTTTTGATTTGCCAAGTATTTGGGTATAAACACGGAACGGGTTTTCCCTGAAAGAGAAGGAAAAATTAACGCCAAAGCTCATTTCCATATTTGTTCCAAAGTTGGAAGCGACTTTTGGCCGCGCGTGACTTGGTGAATGTCCAGACGATCTTGGCTCATTGTCTTGTGATGACCCCACTGTACTCCCCCCTCCTAACACCCCCAAAACGGAATAATAGGTCTATAAGCCTAAAGGATGAGTGGAGATTTTTTTATTACCACGCAAAATAACCAACTTAATTACACTCATATTTGCTTGGAATGCGTATAACGCGTGATTCACACGTCAGCCAATTATTATGGCGGAATGAAAGGCGACGCAAGAAAAGAACAGTGTTTTGGCAAAGTTGATAACAACAGTTCCTGAATATCTGTCATGAGCATGGCGGCACTCTGTTTGAATTGTGCAGTCATTCACACGCCAGCGGATGTTTGTTGACCCTTGATGCTGATAGTAGGCTTGCGGTAGAGTGCTCGCCTCAGGACCTAATGTTCATGGGTTCAAACCCAGCCAGGTCAAAAGATCTTTCTTGAGTGGCAAAAATCCGTAGCACAACTTCCTTAGGAGGGGAAGTAAAGCTGTCTGTCCCATGTCGATTGTGGGATGTAAAGGTTTGTGATAATATCTTTACCGGTAAAATTAGTAGGGCCTGTCGAGTTCACTCCCAACAATCAACAGGGAACCACTTTAATCCCTAAATTCCAATAATATATGGTTCTTATACCAGATGGTGCAGGCAGCACTAATCAGTCAAAGATCTGAGTGTATGCCCAGCCTCGTATGGATATAAAATATATCAAACCAACTTGAAGGTGGTTGAATTAAGAATAAGAGATTCTCTAGTGAATAAACAGATCTTTTAGATAACGGTCACGATGTATGTTCTCTAACCACGTAGCCTACTTGGTGAATCCTAAGCTATTTTGAGAAACGGGTTACATATTCACTTGACACAATTAAGCTATCTGGGCACTATCACACTTAAATGTCAGAGAAATATAAAGATACGACTGTGTATAAAATGATTTCATTTATGCCCTTTGATGTAGTGTTTCTAAAACAATGTATACTATTTTGCTGCACAAATATCACGAATACAAAAAAGTCCCTATTTTAAGCTAAAGGAGAACGTATGTGGGGTGCACCGTACCATTTATTTTTTAATCTACTGTACATCCTGGCAGGCCGTTTTCGTGACTAAACCAAACAACCTTGAGTTGTAAGCAATAAAAAAAATATTCAAACCACTTCTGGATTTAAACGGTTCTGTGACTATATAATTACTATTTAAGAATTCATTAAAAAAAATTGGTTTTCATTTCAATGTTGTAGCTTTTAACAGTTACTGTATAGAGCCAAAGAACAGACACATGGGGAATATCTATCTTCAATTACCATTAAGTCGTTATTTGGTTTCTTTTTAAAAGGGGCTCAAGTTTATTTGCAACGTGACTTCTCTTTATATGATGTAGAAACCCGCCTAGTTCTCCAGTGTCTGCGGCTATTTTCGTTCATGACGACTAGTGTTTCGCTCAGGGTCATTCTTTACTCCTCTATTCAATTGTCTCCTTCTTTCTTTTGTTATGTTCTTATTTTTTGTTGTCAAATTTGCTTTCTATAACTTGCAGGTCTTAAACCCACCTCCCCTTGCCCCGAAACCCATTTCTCCAGCTGCCAAATAATGTAGGAAAGTCCGGTACTTAAACCATTGTATTAAAAAAAAAAAGATGAGAGACGAGACAGTGTTAAAAGTATTTTTGAAACACCTGCAAAGGTAAAAGACCACCCTTACTCCAACTACTATCTATTTGAATAGAGATATAGTCCATTCACTGTTATTTTGGCATTTTATTTTTTTCACTTTCTCATATAGAAAAAGTAATGTAAACGTAGAACAATTTTCGACATCTAAATTATGATGAATCTTGATGTCTTTTTGTGTCCCCAAACTAAAAAATGTGGGCCGTGCAATTCTGTCTGTCCTAATCATCTTAACACACACACAGTTTTTCATTGGGATCACAACAGAACATTCTATGATAATTGAGGATTTTTCTAGTTATGTTGAGGTTTTAGAACGGTTATTCCACTAATAAATACTATGAAGTGTCAGGATATTAAAAAAAATACCGAAATACTATTAAGGCGGATGACCCTTTTAATTTTGTGAGGAGATGCAAAGCCATGGGAATGGCAAGAGTTTTTATTGTTTTGCAATTTTATTTTCGGAAACTGTTAGTTGATGAATAGAAGCATTTTGGTCAAGTTATACTTTTTAAAGACACACCTCTATAGTTTTAACAGTGATCAAATATCGATAAAATCGACATTTTTCAAAATAAAATTGCCAGATTCATAACGAAAAATAAGAAAATATAGAAATTAATAAACATCGATACACTATCTTAGACGAGGTGTTGAAAATATTAACATAAAAATTTCACTAGTTCTCGTGAAAATTTATTTTTCCAAACGTATGATTTTTCCGCAAGACCTGTACGGTAGCTAGCGTCATCGACGGTTTCCATGATCCATCTGTTCTTGTTGGCGCGGAAGGATACATTGGTCGGTTGTGAAGCCACGCCCCACCTTTCACCCTCCCGCCCACCATCCCACAAAATAGGTTTTATTCTTGCACTCAATAGGGCCAAGGGCCTCTAGAACCCAACTCACTCCAAGGAAAGGTACTAATTTGGGCTGGTATTACAGTTCAAACTAGGGGCCACAGTGTGGTGTTGTTTTATATTTTATGCTTAAAAAACAGTGGAAAGGAGACAGTTAAACCAACAACAATAAGGAGCCGTCTATTTTTAAACCAGTATCTTGATTAATTGGTCATAATGTTAACGTATCTTGTGACTAATATATTCTGTTTAATTTATCGTGGACCGCTTCTCTAGGCGAGTGGTCTATGGCACTGCCCTCGCAGCACATAGACTAGACTACTGATGATGGGAAAATTGACGATTGGATCTCTGTCTTTACCTACCTCATCCCTAAAACCATTATCGTATTTAGTACAGAAGAGTATAGCCTGAACGGGTATTAAAAGGTGGTGCTAAAATATATCTTGAGATGACCGCAATCTTGTAACTAATATCCTGATTACCGGGTCCTTAAATGGGTACTGTAATTATTACTACCATAGTAGATGAGCTATTTAATTACACCACTGGCCCACCAATGTAAGTGTAGCCTCTAATAGGTCCTCTCTAAGTGACCACGACCCCACGTAGTTGTCCAACACGCTGATGAATGATGAGAAATGTACATACACATTAACCACCTCTGTCCGTGGCTGTCCGGCCTTGCGACAACATTCAATTCTCTAACTCACACTAGCTCCTAGTCCTAATCAGTATTCAGCACGCAGACCTTCCCCCCTTCACCCTAGTTCTGGTGAGACGTGTGTGTTTGCCGAAAATCTTATCGGCTTCGTGACGTCATCGCCTGGTAGTCCTGTGAATAGCCAACGGGTTTTTCCAAATACAGAGTGTTCACAAATTTGCGTAGTCCTTTCTTCAGAGAGATCCGTTGTCTGGTGAAAATTGAGTCATCCAACGTGTCCCAACAACAGTTAACACTTTTTTACATCCTGCAACTTCATCTTCCATCAGCTTCGTTAATGGTCTTCCTGGTCCACTTATCCCTCCCACATAGCCTTCTATGACATAGCCCAATAAGCCATTGGTTGTTGAATGAACCGACTGTGGATTCACCCATTTACAATTTTTTTTTATCGCTGAACAGTAACGAGGTCACGTGATGTGCTCTAAAACAGTTACAAGATTTCCGGCCTCGTCGGCGCTAGCTGTCCCGCTAAAGTTCAACTCAACTCGACATAGTCAGCTCTGCCTGAGATCTTTATCAAGGGCAAACAAATATAATCTCAAGGCCAACCATCTCAATTCAGTGTGCATGCGCATTTAAAAGTGCTGTAGAGCTAGAAGTAAGCATCATTTGCTTTTGTGGGGAGTTTGAAACAGCCCGATAATGGAAAGTGTAAGTATCAATATATTGGGTTGTGACACGACACATTATAATTTAAAAAAAATCAAGGTGATAATGATATAAAATAGAATATGTTGATAATTAATGTTTTAAGTTTTCATTGAAATGTATCATAGATCAAAAAACGGCGTGTGAATTGTTGCACCAACCAAGCAGCTCATGCTCTCCTTATTTTCAAAGAATGTGTGAATCAAAATTGTTTGGGTTAAGCGCATAGGCTATGAGAGTAGAGGGAATGTACCTTAATTTTCATGCAAGGAGAGCAAGGAAACCATTTAGTAAAAATCACCCTCATTACACCTAAACGGGATTCGAGCCATGATCTCTACCTCAGTGGCAGTACAATCTATTGCGAAAGTGACACGTAAGGCTCTAATCACACACTCGCTGAAAATAGAGAGTAGAAGCTGCCTGTTTGTCGACATCGGTACACACGCTTTCCACTAACGGGCCATTTACAATATCTGGACAGCAGCCAACGAGTCTGTCTGCTTGTTTCTAGCTCTACACTGCAGGCGCTTTCAAATACACAGGCGAGATGATCTGGGGTGATCGGCCTTAAGATTTGATCGGTTCTTTCGCACCGAGGCTCTCAGGCTGACCGGATGAAGTACAGATGCGTTGAACTTCTAAACAGAGCAGCTCGCGGCGATGATGTGGAAAGCTCGCGATGGCCGATACCTCTTTACGTGACCACGTTACTGGTCTGCACTTGTCTTTCCTTGAACCCACTGTAAGACGAGGTGAAAACTCTTCATATTTTTTTTGGTACGCCCTCGCTCTTGACATCTCGGGTGTTGACTCTTGGTCCCGCCGTACGTGGGTAGCGACACAGACTGTTCGTCTTGAGGCGATCAGACCGGTTTTTGTCTGCCCACACACAACGTTTACACTCGGCTGTATTTCTATTTTTTGTGTTTTTGTTTCGTGATACGCGTCCTGCAACTCGCTCAGGCAACCCACAACTTAAACTAATTAAGGTGCTATAATATTCGACATAAAATTTATAAACGCCAGGAGCCAAGTGGGCTTATAAAGTTACTAAGGGGATCTGTACGGAAATAAGAGAGCAAAAAAAA
>CABFOW010005731.1:17750-33663 GCA_902141385.1 Timema californicum
GATACAAACGACAATACCATATGTATTGTGACCTTACTATTAAATTAAATCAGTTGATTTACTAAGATCCATTCTGGGTTTCTTTACAAGTTTCCTTTGATTTCACGGGCATTTAGCTCATAATGATCGACAGAAATATGTGGTATTTTCAGATTGGACTCCATTTATAAGTCTATATACTGTAAGTTGGGGGGCCATAGAAAATAGTTACCTGCAGTTCCCCAGAGGTGATATTAAGTGTACTTTGGTTTTTATAACTATACACTCACACAAAAAAACCCTGCTGAAGATGACTTGGGGAAAGAACTAGTCAAATGGGAAAGAGTAATTTCGATTGCACATGAACGTGGACATGAGCAAGACAACGAAGGTTGCTATAAACTTAAAATTCAACCGAGGAAGTAACAATTAATGGAAAGGAAGTAATATTACCACACACGATAAGATTCGGTAAGAAATAGGACAAAGAGTACGGAAGAAGTCAATTTTATCACATGGTTAAATATATAATTTAGCGATGGAATGTTAGAAGAGGCCAAAACTTGTATTAAAGGCGTATTATCAACCAATATTCACGCATGGTTTGCAAACCTGGACATGAAAGAAGAGAGATTTAAATATAGTAGAGGCTGCAGAGATGAGATTTCTTAGAGCTATTGAAAATGTTACAAAGAGGAATAGGATAACGTACGAAACAATTTGGGAAAGCTTAACATTTATCCCGATAGAAGATGCACTAGAGAGGAAAAGTTTGCACTGGTTAGGGCATGTGATGAGAATGGTGAGGGGCAGAATGCCTAAGAGAGTTCTACAGGGAAAGGAGAAAGCTAGAAGACTTATTGGATGGAGTGGACTGAGGACATATGGCAGAGGAAGAAGCTTGGAGAGATCCAAAAGAATGGAAGAGGTTGAGCCCGACGACTCGCAGAGACGTCCAGAGATGATAATGATGATGATGATGGGGCGCTTAATACATGAGTGGTGATACAACTCAATTCAAAGGAACAGCCCTATCTGGCAGATATAAAAGTTACTGTATCTACTTTCAAGTACTCGTAAATCAGATCGTGTGATCTGTATCGCTTTCATTAGCGTATATAAACTTTCACCGGGAGAGATATAAAGTATATCGTTCGGTCGGCTGTGTCTGTGGACTGGTGGAACAGAACGTTGCCCAGGGTAGGCCTATACCTTGGAGGGTGTCTACACGTCATCACCACACTGAGATGATGAGATGATAGTCATTACGAAGGTGTGGAGCCAGGAGAGATATTAAATCTAATATTAACCAGCCAAACCATGGTGATCGTTGGGATGGTCCCCCTTTCTGGAAAAATACCAGCCGGGAAACGAGACCAAGACACAAAGTTTGGTAGCCAGGTGAACTCACCACTACTCATACCACGGGGCCAGTTACATACCTATAAAATAACACTCGTAGTTTTAACCGTAGAAGGTTTGTATTTTCTATTAAAAGTAAACCATACACGGGAACAATAGGCTTTCCTTCCCGTCCTAAGGAAGCTGTGCTACGTATTTTTATCACTCAAGAAAAATCTATTGAGCTTGGCTGGATTTGAACCCAAAGACATCCGGTCCTGAAGTGAGCATGTTACCCCAGGACCACCGAGGGTCAACAACATAATATGTAGATCTAGAAATAAGATTATTCTGGAGAGTTTGTAGTTTTGAATAAGTCCAGGGATTGGCAGCTAGACGATAGCATGAGAATTATTATACAATTTGGTATTCGAGGGGGAGGTACCTAAGGGGACGGGAGGACCGGCCAACCCCCTCCCCGACCCCCCCACCTAGGGCAAGATGTCAAACTTCTGTGCTGAGCATCCAGGGTTCAATTCTTGGTCTCAGCACAGATTTATTTGAATGCCAAACCCTTCTTTCATCCCTGCAAAGACGTGTATTAATTACAACTTGTGAATTCCAGGCCTCCACCGTGGTTCGGATCTCACGTTAAGCCGTAAGTCATCCATTTCATCTCACAATCACCCTAACATTACACAATAGCGTAAGTGCGTATAACCCGAACGGGTATTAAGCTGCTGTGCTAATAACAATAATGATGATGATAATAATAATAATAATAATACAATTTAAATCTTAGTTAAAAGATGATCTTTAGGTCTTCTAAATGTGCTAAATGCGCAATGAGTAGGGGATGAATAAATTTAAACTTTTAGAAAGTGTACCAACACTTGCTTGGTAGGGGAATTCTAAAACCATTTGGGGAAAACACCACCTTCAGTACTCCCGATTGGGATTATAGCCCCAAACTTCCTGTCAACAGCAGTCCAATATATTGTGTGAGTGGCGCCTTAGACCACGCGGTCACTTAAGCAGGTTAGCCAGTATTTGAAAGTATTTGCGTTTATATTGGGCCATAATAGTTATGTAATTACTATACAGTTTTGTATTATTGATAAAAAAAAGTAAATAAGAATAAAAATAAGCAAAAGTAGAGTAGAAAAAAAATGGAAGATTAAGGGATGGGACCTTAGTCAATTTAGGCAACAGATAAGGCTTACGTCAGACCCTCAGCCTCCAGTTTAAAAGGGCTGTGCTCATTTGGAGAGATTGAGTCCTTCAACACGAGTATTGCTACATGCCATGAAGGGACATTAAAAACATTTATTTTGAACATGGTTTCACTAGAGAGAAGACATAAATAGCCTTCTCGAGTCAATGGGTCAGCTTCCTGGGCTAGATTCAGGTAGTGACCCAACCCCCTCTTCACATAATCCTACCTCACAAATAGCTTACTCAGACTGCCCATTACGATTACAATGTCCCCTTTATGGCGAGCATGTTAAAAGTGAATCGTTTAACAAATGCACAGTTTTGTTTTTTATCACTGAGCATTGACGTTAGCGAACTCCATTGTTGATGGACTCAACATGGCTCAAAGAGAGCAGCGAAACTTCCATAGGTTTCCGAGGATATGGGTATACCTTGTCTGTGATCGAAACCCCAAAATGTTGTCCACCCCTGTAATAGTCAATAGATATAGTCATTAGCGCCGTCCACCTATCCATCACGAAAGCGAGGGTGTTAATTAGTATCGTATCCCACGAACGAGATAACGATAAACTAGTTAACACAATAAAGTTCCTACCATCACGTCGAAATCATGGTTTTCTGAATTCTTCACTCAACTTTTATAACCACCTTAATGCTATACCACCCACCTTGGCTATAAGCATTTAATCACATCAATTTTTGAGTAGGGAGGGACTAAAATATAATTTAGGAAGATATGTGTCCTCATTTGATATAACAACGTTGCCTACTTTGGGATTTTGAAAGTATTTTTTGAAGCAGGTTGCATCGTAGATTGATGCATCTGAGCACTCCAAGCCAATGTACGAAATAGAACAAGAGGGAAGAAAATAGACAGTTAACCCTAAGAGGCCTTTAATTTACCTACTGATATCATTTACCCTCTTCCACTAACGAGTATAAACACCCACTCTACTATTTGCGCCTTGACAACATAGAGTAGCATTTCCAAATTACATTTTTCTTGCTTCCTATCTTAGACAGACACAAATAATTCCACTGAATTTTTTAATCTTCATCCGAGCCGGAAGATGTCCTACACGTCATTTCCGTGAATTAACCAAATATCCCGAACTGTGGACAGTTTAAAAAAATGTGTTTACAAAAAAAAAAAAAAAGATCAAAAATATATTTTGTGACGATGTAAGACTATTTTTAGAAATATTTAAGGATTTATGTTTATTGTTTAAATGTAATATATATAAAATTCACCTAATAAAAAGTAAATACATTAACATGTGAAATCCTACCTGTACCTACCATGACGTTACAGGAAGATAAAGTACTTAAGAAAGAGGGGAACCATTTAAGAAAAAAATTAGGTCAGTATATCTAGCCGGAATTCAGATCTAGTTCTTTCCGTGTCTGGCAAACATAACTAGACGAACCTTGCGTTTTATTCCACGAGGCCACCGGTTCAGTTAAAAAAAATATATTTTTCTCCTTGTGGGTGTATACAGGGTGTTCCGATTTATGTGGGAAGTAACTGGGATGTAAAGGTATACCTCAAAACTACCCAAAATGTCCTTATGAACATAATGTCCTATGATCTATGGTTCCCAAGATAAGGTTCTGCTGCACTTCTCGTAAGGGACGTATCACTGCTAGTACACAGACAGGGCTGCAGCTACACGAACAAAGGTGTTATCAAGTAGAGCTATTAACAATTCAAGCAGAACCTGGGAAAACCTTATATTTAGATCCAAGATATTTTGCTATTCTCCTTCCCACTCACCTTTTATATGCTGACGTCAGAACATTATATATAATGGTGGTTACAGACATACATATATAAAAGTAAATACGTTATATATAATGTAAAAAGTAAATGAGTTAAATATATATACAGAAAATATGTTTTATGTAAAGTAAATGCATTTTATATATCTTGTAAATAAAGTAAAAAGTAAATACGTTATACTATATATATAGTAAATAGGTTAAATATATACATATATTAAATACGTTATATATATACTCGTATAAAGTAAATACGATATATAAATAAAGTAAATACGTTATATATATACATATATATATATATATATAAAGTAAAAGTAATCAATACGTCCCATATATAAAGTAAATAGGTTAAATAAATAAAGTAAACATGATATATAATAAAGTAAATAAGATATATATAATAAAGTATAAGTAAATACGCTATATATATATATATATATATATAATCAAATATAAATAAATCTAGTTACATTATTTTAAGTGAGCTACAATTTCTTCAAAATGTAAAATATTCCATATATATATTTCAGTTAAAATATAAAGGGGAGAGAGAATAGGTAAACAAAGAACCACAAACAGATAACTATGCATAAAGTGAATGTGAGGTAGGTGGATCTTTTAGAACTATGCAACAATTTAGAGCAAAAAATAAAAATTATTTAATGCAAGGATTGAAGAGTTAGAGGCATACAATACATTTTAAATATAGAATACTCTTTGAGGCAAAAGAGATGATTGATTTAAATTCAAATAATTCGTATATTCCCAGCTCTAACCTATTCAAAATCAAAAAGGACAATCCAAAAAGCGAAATCAGTATTGGCGGTCAGATTTGGCATAAAAATGGATACAGAGAAAGTAGTTAAGATAAAGATTCCACCATCTAGGGATGTGGTATCGAAAGAAAAGTATTGGTACTGTATTCATTAAAAGTATCGGAAGAAAAATATCGGTACTTTAATAGTATCTAAAGAAAAGTATCGATAGAAGTAAGTATCTGTAAGTTGTCAGACTTCTGTGCTGGGGTCCGGAATCCAACCCCCAGTCCCAGCACAGATTTTTCTGATTGCCAAACCCTTCCTTTACCTCTGACAAGACGTGTATTAATCACATCTTGTGAATGTGTGGAATTCCAGGCCTCCACTGTGGTTCGGATCCCACGTTAAGCTGTAGGTCCTCAATTTCATCTCATAATCATCCTACCATTACACATTAACGTAAGTGTGTACAACCCGAATGGGTAGTAAGACGCGGTGCTAATAATAATAATAATAATAATATTAATAATAATGATAATACTAATAATAATAGGCTAATAATTATTATTATTATGTGTTGGAACTTGAAAAGTGTGATAGATAGTATGATTGCTATTATAGAAGGTTTTACCATACCAGCTACAGTTGCTTCTTGTCATTCAGAAAATGAGTGAAAACTGGAAAATAGTGTAATTTATTCTTCCTTCACAATCTACCCTAGAAAACATTTAATCCCAGCATGAGTGACGATAACAAAAAAGTTGTTTCTTTCGATACCGATTCGATACCAGAGTGTGAGTACTAATATTAGTAAAAGTACAGGTAAAAAGTATTGAGTTAAAAAATACCTACTAGTATCGAAAGTAAAATATTGATATTAGTAAAGTATCAAAACTTTACCCACATCCCTAGACTTCCATTACGAGAACAAATTAACTAGAATATAGTTTTTGAATAATAGATAACCATTTATAAAGAAGTATTTAATCCAAGCAAAACTTGCAATAAGTCCACAAGTTAACTGGTTAGAAAAAGATCAAACTTGTGTAACGTAATCACTCTGATAATTATATTTAAAGTGAATAAATTGGTGAAACCAAATAATTCAATTCAGTCCACAAGTACTCTGTGTTTGCAGTATCAAATTAAAAACAAAACTACAAAAGACAAGTCGTTATAAAAGGTCAAACAAAACGAATCCATTTAAAACCTCAACGTGACGAGACGAAACTTTTCAGACCGGATTTATTTGGTCCGATATATATTCTTTTTATCGAAGCGTTGGCTAAATGAAACTATCAAACAAAGAATTCATCAGCACGTGCTAGAAATATTCTATGTCCGATACACGAGTGCGCAGCATAAGAGCCCGTATACCTGACCAATAAAGCGCAACTCAAACAGAATACATTTTTTTTAGGGAGAAATTTACAAAACAATATTTTTAATGATCAAAATTCATCATATTTGACTAAATTATTAGTGTTAATTTATGGATATTGATAGTATCTATTAAACCCGATTCGATGATGAAATGGTCAATGACCTTCCTCATCGCTGCGCCTTAGACTAAGCCGTTAATAGTCTTTGTGTTTAAGGTTAAGTTTAAAAATGCTTGGCCAAACCAAAAGTCCTTGCTTATTGTGTGTCTAAAGTAGTGATGGGAAAAGTATGGCCCACGACAGGTTTAATGCAAAAGGATCCCAAATTCCGATTTAAAAAATGTGCTAAAAACAAGGAAAAACAAGAAAAAAATGCATTTCTTACCATCCCCCCCCCCCTCTCTATTTTAGAGACTAGTGTCCAGATATTAAATAATACGCAAACCATCCACGATATTCAGCTCGAATTAGTTGCATTTCAATGTAACCCATAATTGAAGCAGTTGTTTCTCAACGTCCCAAAATTTGAGCTATACAAATCCATATCAAATCAAGTTTCCTAAATTTGATATCTTATACTCAGAAGGTTATTGCCATGTTTACATTGTCATATAGGTCAAGTGTTTTCTACCAAGAAACTCTGAAAGAGTATTTTTAGAAACAGACTGGCAGATGGTCACTTAGCTTCACTTCTTAGAGTCACTTAGTCCCATTTGGAGCCAGACTATGAACAACTATTAGAAGAACAATCACAATTCCACTCATCACCCACTCCTTCATTCAAGTAGTGTTAAGTATTTGTTAAATAATGTAGACAACTCACATTGTATTAGAATTAGATACAAATCTATCTAATTATTAATAGGACCTAAATGTACAATAGTTTAGTAAAATGTAACATTGCAACTTTTTAGTAAACTGTGTTGGCCCGACTAACATTTTTCTTTTTTCCTTTGGCCCATTCTCTGAATAGTTTGTCCATCACTGACTCTAAGGACACATTTACAAAGAAAAGTCCTTCTTTAGGCTAAGCTAATCAAAGTACATGGATTTAAATTGAGTTCTATTCTGATAGCAGATGAAGCTATCAACAAAGATTGGGGTTGATTTATTGCGAGTTGCAACCTGTAGGGTGTTTCCTTACATGCACACGCTGTACAAACCGACTGACAACGGCACCGTAGAAACTTATTTTACTTTTACTTCAAAACAAATTTCAATTGATACCATATGTTGTATGTATTTAGATCTTAGCCTCCTTTTTTATAAAATATGAACAAGAATATTGGTTATCACATTAATATTCGCAGTTGAACTCATATTATTGACGAACGTCGATGAAAGTGCCTTCGTGAAAAATAGAGCACACTCTTTTAGAACCATGTTCCAGCGTAGTATTTTTTTAATCACCTATGCTTACTACCTCTTTAGGTTGTACGCACATTAATTGATGATAGCTTTAATGGGGTGAAGAGGGGGGAAAATGCATTTGAAAGTTAATCTACCCGCATTTGCTTGTATAGAGAGTGGGAGACAATTTAGGGTAAACCACCCTCTTTAGACTTGACAGAGATTCTAGCCCCAATCTCCCCGTCATTGACAATCCAGTCCAAAAGGAGAGTGCCGTCTTAGACCATCCGGTCACTAAAACGGGTTGAGTAGTAATGTTAGGGATACGCCAATAAGCAGGTTCTCTCTTGAAGTCGACCACAGACGCCTTCGTGCCACGACCGCAGTGTAGTTATATTTGAAATAGGTATTTATATCGTGGTGAAAGGCAGTGGGTCACGGTGTGACCTCTGTCTAGACAATGTCCGAGGACATTGAACCCGATCGCTCTGGCAGTTAACATTTTAAGGCGCTTCAACAGTCGAGAACAAATTCATCAAAGCCAGTAATCAGGTGGGCTTATAACGTTATTTGATAGAGATGTCCATCGGTAGGAAAACAAATTGGGGAGGAAGAAAATACAAATATCCACTAAAATTTGTGTTGTTACTTCCCTAGACCCTTTCTATGCTTATAACGTTCTCTAACGGAACCATTCATCAGTAGGAGAACAAATGGGGGAGGAGGAAATTACCCAGCTAAATTAGTTTTTACCTCCTTACCCCTTTCTATACTGATAACGTTATTGAATTGGAGCCGTCCATCAGTATGATAACGATTGAGAGAATAGAAAAATAAAAATTCCACCAAAATTTGTGTTGCCAAGCCCATGCCCCCTTTCTCTGCTTATCACGTTTTTCAATTAAGTCGTCCATCAGTAGGAGAAAAAAGGGGAGAGTGTAAATATAAATGCCATTAAATTTGTATTGCCCCCCTCTTCCTCCGTCCGCCCCCCCCCAATACTCGCATTAAATTATGTAATTCAATTCACGAAGATCCATTTCACACCTCTGTACTAGTTACCTTTCGTTTTCCAGGTCTTAACTATCAACCAAAATGTTGTTTTTTGGTTCATTTAAGACAGGAATTTAAACTTTGTTTATAATAGAAAATAGTTTTGAATTAATTCCAGTAAACACAGAGCTAGTGTACTCTTAACAACTTGATCAATATTCTACCTAGGTGCAACTTCTGGTCGGCAATAACTCAACCAACCAGAGAGCCCCTTTAACCACCGTGGCACAATTTAATGGTTAAGCTCGTTTGGTTTTTGGCCACCAAGTCACCTAATGGTTTGGAGTGTACGTGTTTTAATTATTATTATTAGCACCGCCTCTTACTACCCGTTCGGGTTATACGCAGTAGCGGATTTAGGCTTAGGCCCGTGAGGCCCGGGCCTAGGGCGGCAAATTTTGAGGGGCGCCAAAATTTTTAAGATGACTAAAATTAAAAATCAATTGGGTTCTGGAGAAAGATCATTTTCCACTCTGAAAAGAGTGAAAAGTTATTTGCGTGCAAGTATGAAACAAGACAGACTAAATGCACTTGCATTACTAACCATTGAAGCACAATTGGTTCAATAAATTAAGTATGAGGAGGTCATTGATATTTTCGCACGGACGAAAGCAAGAAAAAAATTTATTATATGATTAATCAGATGAAAATAATTTATATTTTAATAAAAAGCAATTTATTATTAATTCTATATTTAATTGTTATGTTAAAAAAATAAATGTTTAATTTATACCTGAATTAGATTTCTTATTATTAATGTTATTATTTTCATTATTTTATTCACACATACATGTTTATATATATATTGTTACAAAAAAAAAGGGCACCATGTCGTCTCGGGCCTAGGGCGTCCTCAAACCTAAATCCGCTACTGGTTATACGCACTTACGCTAATGTGTAATGGTAGGTTGATTGTGGGATGAAATGGAGGACCTACAGTTTAACGTGGAATCCGAACCACGGTGGAGGCCTGGCACTCCCCACATTCATAATATGTGATTAATACACGTCTTGTCAGAGGTGAAGGAAAGGTTTGGTAATAAGATAAATCTGTGCCGGGACCGAGGATTGAACCCCGGCCACCAGCACAGAAGTCTGACTGACACCTTACCCCTAGACCACCAGGTCACCTCTATAGATATAATAGAAAAGTATTTTTTTATCACCAAAAAACAAAACCTCTCACTTTTGTTTAAAATTTGAGGTGCAGAATTAACCAATCATTTAAATTCCATGACTTTTCCTTATTTTTGATTATATTCCCTTAAATATCCTTGATTGCCCTGAAATAAAGAATTCCCCCACCTTTACCAGGTTTTACTGTCTGTAATCACCATTATTTATCGCCCAAAAAGTCTAATACTAATACCAGATATATTTGATCGACTTTTTCTAAATAATTATTCACCAACGAACTTAACCTATAATAGCACGCACCCATGGGCACCCATAAGTGCCTGTGGTCAGTTTTTTATTCAACCAATATATTTTCCCCTACCAGCCTGCTAGGCCTGTTGAAGCTTCATATGCCTTATAATATAACTTATGACTAGAACAGGGGACAACATCAAGTCCCCAGGCGTTGATTTATCATTGTGAAAGGGTGAACCCATATTTCACCGATGATAAAAAAAAGTTAGGCTATGCCGGGAATCGAAGCCGGGACCCTTAGTTCAGTTGATTGACAAGCTAACAACTGAGCTAATGTGTCGGATATTAACAGAGATAAAATGATAAATTTAGACCTCCTCCCACCCCCTCTTTAACAGCTTTCTTTTTATTTTCGTATTTTCAATATCCTGCGAAAAATATGTTTCTTTCCAATGGATTCAGATACAACTACATTTTATTTTTTGTTAATTTTTCAGATTTGTTTGCTGTTGCAAAAATTTTCTCTAGAAACTCATATAGGCTAATTAGATCAAAATTATGTTCAGATGCTATAAAATTTCTCTTCCAAAATGTTAGATCCCTGAAATGCTTTCTCGAGGAGTGGAAGGGGTGATGCTACACCCCTGGAAGATGAGACTCAGACTCACCCCCGCCCCGTTTGGAAATACCTTCATGGGCGTCCTTACACGTACCTCCCAACAAATATAATACTAGATCCAAGATATTTACTTAATTTGATAAGTTCATTGGTGCATTTGAATGCCAATTTTGGAGCCCCCCCCCCCAGTTTGATTATCGGCACCACGAACATTTTATCACCAGGGAGATTGGAGATCCTTCTTTCATAAATATGAATAATGGTGGTCGGTGGACTGGATGCTGTGTCTGTTAAACAGCTAAGAGTGTTCTATAAATTGAAAAATCACACCTCGACACGGGAATCGAACCCAGGATATTTGGATTTGTACGCCAATGCTTTGACCACTGAGCTATACAGTAGATCAGTGCACAGGGTGGTCCTTCACTGATATTTTAAGGCAGAATCATTAATGGACGTGTAGAAATCGTTGTATATAAATGTTTGAGCAATTAAGATCACGAGCAATCAGAAAACGCAGCTATCTTTGACTAAGTAGTTGGCTTTTTGCTACCAAATGTCCCGGTTTTGATTTCAATGTCCAGGTTTCATTTTTGAATTTAAAGAATATGCTAATTATTATTTGCGGCTATAACAGTAACTAACAAATATATAATAGCTTGGCTGTTTAATCCATCAGCCAAGAATGTGTATAATTCGTGTTCGGATATAATCATTTGGTTCATAAAGTGCTCGACAAATCCCCATAAAAATATAAAAACACAAAAGTTTAATGGGGCCACATTCCCTGAGGATATTCGGGGTAATTTAACACTGTACGTAATTATAAAAAGAATTATGGATATGACATAAAACTTATCGTCATATAATATTACAAACACGAACGTTAAGTCAAGCTGTAAACATTTTATTACACGTTTGTAAACACACAACGGTATTTTAAGTGTTCAACGATAATGACTATTTCTGCCATTAAAAGAGATAAAACTTGAATAACATAAAATGTTATTGTGTTTTTTATTAAATATTTTTCCCTTAAGGCACTCCCAGCCCACCCATGTTTGAGTCCTCTGTCAGATCCATTAAATCAGTGGTATTCAATCTGTAATTTTTGGGGACACGTAAAATTTAAAATAAATATTATTTCCCACTAGACACTAATCAAGGATATATTTGTGTTTTTCCACAATAGACCCGGACGTTAGGGCATGCAATCTGGGAGCGACAGTTTGGTTTTAAATGTACATTATAGAGCATTGTATGGTGTGTCACTTGCATTGTTCACCAATAACTTTGGGAGTACAGAGTTGGCCTATCAAGTGAGTCTAAAACCTTTTTTGTGGGAAAGTGGGTGAGAGGGTGAAAGACGTGGCGTGGCTTACAACCAACCAAAGTATCCTTCCACGCCAACAAGAACAGATAGATCACGGGAACCGTAGATGGCGCTAGCTACCGAACAGGTATTGCGGAAAAATCATACGGTTGGAAATATCAGTTTTCTTGAGAACGAGTGAAATTTTTATGTTAATATTTTCAACACCCCTTCTAAGAGAACGTATCGATGTTTATTAATTTTTGCATTTTCTTATATTTTGTTATGAACCCGGCAGTTTTCTATTAAAATGTGTAAATTTTATCGATATTTGACCACTGTTAAAATTATAGAGGAGGTGTGTATATCAAAATCATAACTTAATCAACATGCTTCTAATCTTGAACAAACCATTCCCGAAAATAAAATTGCAAAACAATAAAAATTCTTGGAGATAACCGTTTGTTCCCACGCCAAATGAAAAGGGTCAAGCGCCTTTCTAGTCCTTAATTTTTTATGTTTTTTTCAATCTTTAATGATATATTAATGACTAGAGTAAATATCGTCGAACTTTGGTGGCAAACTTTTGCGCTAAAACTCATTTGATCTTTTGAGAACTTTAGCGGTTTCAGTTTTGAACAATACACAAATGTCACCCCCCCCACACTTAATTATGATGGCGGTTTTAATGATTTAATTAATGTGTCGAAACCGACTGATTATATCAGCACACAAGAATTTCAACGAGCGAGAGTGAAAGGGCCGACTAATTTTGACAGGAAAGGTATTTCCACTTATACTTTCCAAAGTTCTTTTACATGCCACAATTGACATGAAACCGACAGCTTTACTTCCATTTTGAAAGAAATTGTGCTACGAATTTTTATCACTCAAGAAAAATCTGTCTATACCGGCTGGGTTTGAACCCACGAGCATTGGGTTTTAAAGTTGAGCACTTTACCTCAAGACCTTGAAGTCAACAAGAGAACTTTAAAACCAACCCTAAATCAGCTCCGTACTTCTATACTAACATTTCTAGGGAGTAAGTATTAGCCTAATTAATTCCTTAGTACATTTTATGTTTTATGTAATTCCCCAAGTCCTTTCTTTCCCGGATCATCCATATTTTTACTTTCTCGTAACCACCCGGGTAGAGAAATAATTGTGATTATCAACAAATTTGAGTTAGAAATTTTTATGGATATTGACATTTCAAGATCTCCTGAAACTAAGAAAGTATTCACTATTCAGTCTGTCTGTATCTCAGCCTAGAGCAGAAACCATTTTACTAATCAATATAAAACTTGGTATCTAGTGTTTTAATAAGGTTTCCCAGACGAGATTTTGGAATTAGATATATAACCTTAAAATAAAGTGTAGTTTACTGAGTTGCAAAAATATTCTAAATAAAAATCGATTTGTTCAAGGTATATTTCAATAATTTTGATTAGACTTTGTATCCAGTCAGTGTTTAACATTACAAACAAAATGGCAGCTCTTATCTTCCAATGAAAATGACTTCTTATGACAAATGAAATTGGCGTACAAAGCTTTACCTATTTTCTTTATGTTTCTGTAACAGTGTATATTAGTTCATCTATGTTCTTTAGTTGAAAGGCTCATCAACAATTCTTGCGAGTTTTTGTAAATATCTTTGTTTTACGATAAAAGAGAAAGTGTGAGCGGTACATCTTACCACTTTCTTACAATTTAACGAAAAAAAAACAATTTCACCAAAAAGTTATCTTCTTTGCTCCAAATATTATGGATTATGTTACACCCCACCTGGGGTAGCCCTGGGTCATATGCAAGAAATTAGGTTATCCCTGAAATAATTTTTTTTAACAACGTGTCTTACTACCCGTTTTGGTTGTACACTTCTGTACTAATTATTCCAATGTGTTAGGGATTAGTAAGGTTGAGTTTAGAAGAATTGTACCAGCAATAATTGCGTGGAGAGAGAAAGTGGAACATAATTTAGAGAAAACCACCCTTAGTACACCCAACCGGGCTCGAACCCCAATCTTTCCGTAAATGGTAGTCTAGTCTAATGCGAGAGTGATGTCTTAGACCATGCGGCCACCGAAGCAGGTCAGTGGTAATATTAGCGAGTGTACTCAATCCTGTCGAGTTGGCAACGACAAAATTGGTAATCCAAAGATTACAACTTGTTCTTCAAATAAAAATGAATTTGCTAGAAAATAATTTTGAACTGGTTTAATCAGCCCTATTTTAGGCCACTTACTGAAGTGCTTATATGAAATGCAGAGTCTAAAAATACTGCGTTATTTAGGGAGTAATTTGTTAGTTAAACATATGGCTCAAACCAAACAAAATTGTGATTAAATGCATCCACATAACCCGAGAGAGATAACATCATTCTAAGTTATTTAGTTTTTAGAAATTGAATAATAAAACAATTCATTCACGACGAAGTTTCACACAACATTTTGCAGTTCCCATATCAAAATAAATAGCTAAAAGTGGATTTGAAGGGGACGTGAGGAAAAGCCAGTGTTTATGGTAACATATATTTTTGAGTAGAATATAAAAATTATTGCTTCAGTACAAACATAGAGTTTAATTTTCTTCACATGGTGACCTCAAATTTTTTTGGATATCTGTCAAAGATTTCCCGGAATTAAATGACAACTTTTCATCTTCATTTATAAAGTTTCTCATCTAATGCCGCTCTGCTCATGACAGATATTCAGGAACTGTTGATATCAACATGCGAAGAAAATTAAACTTTTATGTTTGTAAAGAAGCCGTATTTAATTTATTATGACCAAAAACACCGACCTTTTATTACCTTACCTTAATCCCCATCTTAAAAATAATTTTAGTCTTCCTCAAACAAATATTTTTCTTTAACAGTGTCACAAAAACACATTATAAGGTAATGGAACAAATTTTTTGTGCTCTTGAAGCTTCAGAACTGTCATTCCCATAAACAAAATGAGGTTAATTTACCTCAAGTAGGTGGTGCCCTTAATTCAAAACGCCTGAGAGTGACACCAATTGAATACTAAATATACCTGCGAAAACTTGTCAGTTTGATCATTTGGTTAACAAATGTGAGCAGGTGACTTTTACGTAATATCATAAAAACCTGTGGTCCACAAGTTATTTAATTAGCACGTTATATGTTAGTGAATATATAACATCCACACTTACTTTCACAAGGGACGAGATCTTAGGTAAACATACTATATATGTGTTTTAAGGGGCGATTTATCTTTTAGATTCACTCGTGGGCTAAAAAATTATATATTATTACGCCACTAAGCACATACACGCACACTATATATATATGTGTGTGTATGTGTGAGGCCATATTCAGTTTTTTTTAGGTTCAACCCCCCCCTCCCCCCCGGTAACCTTATGAACAAAATATATATGGCTTTATTTATAGTTCAAACAATATCAAAATTAAGGTACAAGTATGAATTAGGTGGCTGTGTTACCATAAAAAAAAATTAAGATATATATATATATATATATATATAATAGATAGAGTTTTTTTTAGAGTTAGTGGGTTTGGTCACCATAAAACAACACTCCAGAGAGCTTCTAGAGGTGTTTAATATTTAGAATTTCTCATTGACTTCGGCAGTTAGGGGGTTATGTTGCCATAAAAAAACCTTAAAATAGATTTTAAAACTGTTCCATTATAATTTTTTTCTAGCCTTCAGCATTTGAGGAATGTGCCCACCAAGGCCCCCCCCCCTCCCTCCGGAAATTATTGGCC
>CABFOW010005732.1:0-15000 GCA_902141385.1 Timema californicum
CACACACACACACACACACATACACACCTCAAACCATGGCTCTTTAAAACAAACAAAACAAAAGTGAAAATAAATAACCGGATAACCAAACTTGACACAAATGCAACAATTACTGTTCTTGCTCATATCAACCAATCTCGTTCATGTGAACCTTGCAGTTTACAAAACTGTACAATTAGTAATGAATTGGCACGGAACTGCTTCAATCAATCTCTTTAACTATAGACCAAGCTCCATATAACTATACAAAATAATCGTTCATATCTATTATCACTTTTCAATATCAATATTAAGATATATTAGTGTGGACTTACAGAAACATTGTGTGAAACTTGTGTGTTTTCTGTTACTTCTTTTGTTGGTTGTTAATTCTTTGGATTATTTTAGATGTTGGGGGCTGTATCTCCCTCATAGCCCTCCTGATTACGCCCCTGATAGGTACATATTTTATTATGCGGCACGTATAATTACCGACTTGGGCTAGTCGCATTTTAACTATACTAGTTAGACATTAAATCCTTCAGTCAGCGGGAATCAGCTATATTTTATAAAAGTTTTATTAAACTCGAGATAAATTTCAAGTTTAAATTTGTATATATTTTTGTTACACTCTTTTTGGTTTGGAATTATTTCTAGAGCACACATTTCATGGATTAATTATTAAATGTTTAACTTAATTATATTCTTATTTATAATATAATAAGAAGTGATGTAAACTCAGTTTACCCTGAAGGATTACACTATGGCCCAGTTTAGATGATAGGGCCATAGTGTAATCGGCCAAGGTAAGACTATTACTGCCACCTTTCAGGGTAAATGGAATGTAAACTTATTTTGCAGCCAAATCTTACCTTTACAAAATCCATTATGTCCCTATCATATAAGCTGTACCATAGTGGAAACAAGCAAGGATAGCGTTCTACCATTCAGGGTAAGATAAGTGTGCATGCCCATTGCCCAAATCGAGCCATACATTATATATGCTATGTCCAACACCTTAGCTCAATAGGTAGCGTGTCCGTATACTGAGCTTAGAGTCCCGAGTTCGATTTCTGGCATGGCTGCAAAATTTATCATTGGTGAAATGTGGTTTTCTCTTTCACAGCTATGAACTAACGTCTGGGTACTGGATGTTGTGTCTGGTCTAGGTTTAAGTTAGTTTATAAGTCGTGTTCTGATGTAATCAATTGATACAGAGAGTTCACGTTAAATGCCCCAAACAAATTAAAGAAAAATGAAAATCAATTACCCTTTAGTCGACCAATCTTCTAATTGATATAAATTGCGAATATTCTCAGACGTGCATGATATCGTCGTTTAATTATGTTTCAAATAAAAGCTAACATCTCAAAAGAAACCTTGGTTTTGAAATATAGTGCTTCAATCAATATATTATACGGTGTTGTACAACGTGTGTGGCGTTCTCAATAAGGGAAGCTACAGCTTCTAAAACTTCCAATGGTGTACTAAGCACTTACAAAACAACACTTAAAAGTAGGCTACATGGTTTTATATGTAATCAATAACGTATTAATATGACCGTTAATACACATTTATTAGAAGTTCCCCATACACAAAAAGGGTTCATTTTATTGTGGAAATCAAGACTGTTATGTTAAACAAAATTAATCAACCGTCACCCTCCTTCGTCACCCATCAATCTCAAGTTTGAGAACTATATCATTGTGAAATATTGTTGGGAGTAGTGTACGTTGCTATCCATAAGTATGAGTGTGTGTATATATACCATTAATGGTCGCGTGACCGTGTTAGTATCTGACAATGCTTTACTCTGTGTCGGTGTTGTGTGCTCTGTTCGTCGGGACCTCGGGGATACACTGGTACTCTGATCAACCCCCTCGTGCGTCCATCGGCAGGATACCCATCATCCTCTGGGAGAAACAACAGGCGTATATACGACCGTACAGATACGAACCTCCACCCCAACACTTGTACAATCACCACATCAATGAGGGTACTATGAAAGATTCGAATAATTTCTCGGATGCTAACAGTGAAACCTTGGTTCGTAGATTGAAGAAACATAGCCCGCAATCTTTGGCGGAAGTGTATAATCAGATATTATCCCAGACAAGACGAGGTAATTTACCTCAGTTGAAGTCACTACGATTTAATTCCCCTTCAAGACTGGAGCCTAGAGGACATCATGTGGATATATTACCCAAGCAAGTACTGATTAAAAGACCTAAGGTAAATTTATATGACATTTTAAAAAACAAGTGTATACAAACCAATATTTTAAAGAAGAATATGTCATTACTGTATAAAGAGATTACCGAACCTACAAGCCATGTAAGTCCCTTCTCTACTAGAATGTTTGATTACCCCTTACTAACCACCACAGATAGAAACCGTGCTAAGGATACGACTTATCTATCTTCAGGCTTAGCAGGATTTCCCTATAATGTGGCATCTCAAACCAACCAGAGAAATAAAATACGCCCTTTGAAAATATTCGAATCAAAATATGAAGTCGACCAAATGTTTAAATCTATATTAAGTGATATTAACCATGCTTTGGAAAGTTTGGAAATATTACGAGATTATCAAATGAAGATATTCAAAGAACATCCTCTCAGTGTGTATGAAGAAAATAATTTAGAGAGCAATAGGCCTACACCAGGATTAAGCGGACATCCTGTAATTGGAAAAAGTTCAATTCATAATCAAAATCTACCCCAAACAACAACAATGGAAGAGTACACAAATAAAAACTTTGAATATAAAGACTTTCAATCTGAAATATTAACAGTAGCCAAACCTATTGAACCAGAGACCACTACCCGAAAGTATGAAAGTAATACTGAACCTACAGAAAACACCCCAGTTAACAAATATGAAGAACAATCGGAAGATTCACATTCATTTTTTTCAAATTTCCAGCCAATGTTAGTAGAAACATGGGATAAACTTGTTGGCAAAATTTCCTCACAGAACTTTAGCAATAGAAGTGATAATATATCTCAGGATACATCCATGGATAAAACAAATACAGAAATAGATATACCTTATCAAAAGGAAAATATAGAATATGAATATAAAGAATCAAATAAAGGGTTTAATGTTAAGACTGAGCTCACCCCCAGTGAAAAAAGCACATCTAGAGTGTTATTGGACAATGCATTAAATAATAATAGCAAGATCTTGGTTCAAACACTTAGTGAAGCTGAAAAGAACCCAATTGTACTAACCGATTATGTTACTAGCTCAACGACGGAATTGTATCCCGACAACTACGAGCTTTCAAGAACTGAGAAAATGGCAGTTAATGATTGGGGAAGCTCATATGAAGAACTAGTAACAGATTCCGAAAAGTGGGATGAAGATTTTGAAGAACTCGAGCCGATCAACGCAAAATTGATACATAAAATGAATCTTACATCCCAAAATGAAAGAACCCTCGATGAAAATTTGGAATCATACGAGGATACCTCGGAAACAAATGACATGAGTGACTGGGGTGAAAATTCGCAGGGAGACGGTGAAAATGTCCTGGCTCAAGTTAATATGTCTACACTGAAACAATTGTTTTTTGAACGTTTACATGAAGAACTTGATGACAAAGATTTAAAGACGGCCTGGAAGAAATTCAAGGAAGCGTTTAGAAACGGTTTAGAAAAACTTAGAGCAACTGATAGCCCCATACCTGTAACTCATTTATTTTATTCAGCTACACTCAGTGATAAAACAAAAGAATCTAAGATAAGTGAACAAAATTCAAGTTTGGACTCCCCTCGAACTGAGTCACATCAAGAAAGCACAAAGGAAGATTTGAAAATTCTGGCAACCTTTCTGGAAGACGAAGAAAAACCTAATCGAAAACTCAAAAATGATTTTTCAGAAAAAAACACTGAAAGTGAGTTATTGTCAAAAAGTGTATTGTTAGGTTTCCAAAATGAGTCGGATGCAATTACACACAAACTTGATGGTGGATCAAATGAATCATATGGTGATGATTCGTTAAAAGCTCTTTGGGCAAGTTTCGTAAGTGAGAACCAATATTTATTCGACAATATTAGTTATGGCACAACCACAATTAATACAATAAGTTTAATACCCTCTGTAGAATACACAACAACATTATATAATAATTTGTATTCTTCTCCAACAGAAATATCTTTACAAAGTTACAATCAATTTGCCAGCACAGAATCCAGTCTGGTTCCAGTTTATAAAGAACTTACTAATGTAAATTCGAAACTAGAAACTACAACTGTAGGTGAAAATATGCATCCTACCTTTGTTGGTGACAGTCTTACAGATAACTTTAAGGATGAGGCAATTATATTAACAGCATTAGTAGAAAACAACAATAATAATAGTGTTAAAAAAAGTTCTGAAGATTATTTGCCTAATATAATAACCTTAAGGGAAACTGTTACGAAGAACGTTACGGATGACGCACAGTTAATGACAAGTTTAGATATTGAAACTAAAGACTTGATGTCTGCATTAATAACTAATGCACTCAAATATAGCGATATTAATGAAAACAAAAGTTATACACATACAAAACAACCAAATACACAAACGACAAACTCAGAGAGTAACAAGTCCTTAAACGATAGTCTTTTGCAAAATATTTTATCGCATCTTGATCTGACGTTAAAAAATCTCTCTAGAACATATGTTAGTAAAGAAAGTCACCCAATAAACGCACTGCTGAGCTCAATATCCACCCTAATAACCACAGTAAAAAATAGTACTCAAAGCCTTAATCATACTAGTAACTATACTATTAAGTCAGAAACCCATATCCCAGAGAGAATGACGTTATTGACAGAGCCCCCTGAAAACAAAAAGGGTGATTTTAACTATATAAGATCAACTAATCTGAATCAAACTAGTGCAGTTGAACTCAGTAAAGAAATTGCTTATTCAAAACCTTCAGATTTACCTTCAAGCATGAAACTGGTTAATTTAAATGGAACATTTGCTCCAAGGGAAAGTAGGAGCTCGATCTCAGTGTATGATACCATTCAACTGCCAGGATTAACATCGAATGCACCTCAAACAAACAATTCAATTGGAATGCCTCCCGAAGAGTTTGGAGGTTTTACACAACAACTATACGCCGATAATTTCGGGGAGTTGACCGCCACGGAGATAAATACAATAAAACTCCTTTGGCTTGTATACTTCCAGAACAGTATGAAAGCCAGTCGGGTAATTTATGAGGCCCTAGCATTCGTTAGAAAAGATCCATCCTTGACAATATTCAGATTTAATAGTAAATTTAACGTATCTATGGAAGTTGTCCAAAAAAGTATAGATTTCATTACTCATTATTTACTTGTATACGATGATTATAGGGCTGCAGGCAAATTGTTAAACTCAATAAGCTCATATTTCAATGAAAGTGATATACATTTAGGGGTGATATTCTTAGAAGCAGCCAATAGAGTAATGGTCAACTTTGTACTTAAAGAGAATAAGTTTCTCAAACTTGCTGCCAAGCATAATATAAATCATCTCTCCAGAAGTATAGGTAAGCTTGTATTTGGAGTAGGTTCCGCTCTTTGTGGCCCAAGAAACTTAAGCAACTACCTAGGAATCTCCACAGTAGAGAAAGGTGATTTGCAAACTATCATAGAAGCATTGAAGAACAGCTATGACAACAGAGGTATGCTTTTTAGGGGATTTGTAAACGTGATTCTAGAAGGTTTTATTCCTGGTAACTTCTGTGAAGGAAACGAAACTTGCAAAACTGGTGGTGAAATAAATCTAGATGAATTACTTGACACAAATTCTGATTCAATCCTACATAAATTGCAAAATTTTGTTGATATTTTAGATGACAACAATAAGGTCATATTGAAAATAGAAAAGCTAGCAAGGCGTTTTAATACTGAAATTTCTGTTTTAAATTTTATTAACTCAATTTTTATGTCCCCGAGAATTTTAGTTGGATTTTATGAAGTAGAATTCTCACCACGTGTTGTAAATTCACTTTACAAAGTACTATCGGCCATCAGTGCCAAGGTCCTTGGACAGATAAAAGTCAATATCCCTAAATGGTTCGAAAGTGAATTTAAATTGTGAATATATGAAAGTTAACCAAAATAGAAAAACTATTTTTGACATTTTTATATAGTTCTAAATTTAAAATAAGATAGTATACCTTTAATTTAATATGTTTTCGAAATGTTTTCATTAAAATATTTTAGAACTGCAAAACTATACATTTTACACATAATTGGGACTATCCATAAAAGTTTTTTAATATTTCGAAATTACTTTGTTAAATTGATACATTTGATTTAGTATTAAAAATATTAACAATAATTTGTTTATTAATGCCGCGTCAAAGATTAAGTGTTATGGATATTCACTTATCCAGAATATTAAAACTCGCAACTAACATATTATTGAAAACCACTTCTGATACTCGATAAAATCATGAAAATGATGTTGATATAAAATAAAGCTTTAACCTTAAAAAAATCAATAAATGACATAATACCGTTGCATTTTAAGAGTATTTAAATGAGTATTCTTTCCTTCCTGTTTCCAACATTCACCACCATCTTAATACATATTTCAAGACAAAAGAAAAAAAAGCCATAGAGGAAGTGGTTTATTTGTAACATTCTAAAATTGGTGTTTAGAAAATGTACATACTCTCTTAAGATAATATTAAATTGCATGACAAAGAACTTATAAAGACTTCCAAATTAATTATAGCATAATAATCAATGTCTTTATTTACAAAAAGGGAGAAGAGGGAAGGCATTTATTAAAAATTAACTCCGTTAACCCCGGATGGAGTTTTAATCCAAACTTCATTACTGAAATACTAAACGTATTTGACGCTAATTGCAAATGCTTGATTTAATTATTTAAAAAGTTTATTTATATATTGACTTAAGGAATGAGACTTAAGATGTATCAAAAGAGAAATAACGATCCTGATGGGTATTTTGGAAGTTATGCTAGTAGCGCCTCTCAATAAAACACGAGACTGATAAAATAAATGAGTCAGAGAACAACTGTCAGAGTTGGATATCCAAAAGTAACCTTAAAAGGAGCTTTAAAGTTATCATTTTAACTGCTTACATTTTCTAATTGAATTTTGAACCTTCCTATAATCATTATGTTCACTTTAAAATGTAAAATATAAAGCTATAACCGCAAAAAGTATTACAACCCCCCAAACTGTAAGTCACTGCTTCAGATAGTGTGACCACTATGCATACATAATATATATTGTATCCCTACGTCTTACTATTTATTTGGGTTATACGCCTAATAACTCTAATGTGCTAGATATTAGGAAGGTTCATTTAGAGGAAGTATACCTACATTTGAGTTGAGGAATAGTGGAAAACCATTAAGGAAAATCCCCTCTCAGTACACCTTACCTGGATATAACTCAAATATACCCGTCATTGGCAGTCTAGTTTATTACTAGAGTGACGACTTAAAATTTATGGCCATCAAAGTGATTTTTTATAACCTATATAATTTCATTCTACCTACCGGGTAAAAATGTATGTGCATTTGTTGGAATGTTCTAGTGCTGGTGTGCTGATTATTTATTACATATTAAAATAATTTTAAAATTAACACATACAAAAATTCCATAAGTTAATTTTCATTTTATTGAAAAGTCACCAAAGACATTAATTTACAATGTTGAATTTATGAATTTCCAAAAATTGGAAGGCAATTCTTTCTTATCAATATGTCTCCTAAGGCACCAATATTTTGGTATGAATTTCAATGATTTTAAAATATTAAATTAACCTGAGGAAACAGCGTAAATCCACTTCTTCACTAGCAGAGGGAGAAGACGGAGAACCACATTGTTTGTTAAAAAAAAACCTTCCCATCCTACTTGACATCTAAGTGAAGCTGATTAGGATAATACCCTAACCTTAAAAACATTTAATTTTAAATATATATATATATATTTATCATAATACTGCAACATTTTATATTCATGGGTTAGTGGCTAGTTTGTAAAATAAATAATAAAAAAATAGCCAATAACCCATATGGTTTATATTTTTACTTTAATCACAATTTTTATAATCGATTAATCAAAATGTGGAAGTAAGTAAAGAGTAATAAATATGAAATGCAACATCATTTATCTAGATGGAGTAATCTTCCCTAAAAAACCATAAATATTAGCTTTGGCTATTTGATTCTTAGACTAAATTTAGCTAAACTTGCTATGGAAATTTTTAATGTTTCTTAATATTTCTTTGAAGGGTATGGTTTAACTCTCATGAAGATGATCTTATTAAACCTGGCCAATGGTCTAGCCCTAATCAAAATAAATCATAGCAGCAGAGCACGCTCACACCGAGCCAACTCGGATGGCTGCTATCGTCTAGTAAATGTCACAAAATAAGGAATAGCAGCTTGTCAGTTGTCAGTTTATCTTGTCTTGTACTAGCAATTTAAAACATCTTCCTGTTGGTCTGCCCTCGTTCTCCAGAGAATGATTCGTGGTAGGAAGGGAGTTGTCGGCCCATGTTCTCCAGAGAATGATTCGTGGTAGGAAGGGAGTTGTCTGCCCACGTTCTCCAAAGAATGATTCGTGGTAGGAAGGGAGTTGTCTGCCCACGTTCTCCAGAGAATTATTCGTGGTAGGAAGGGAGTTGTCTGCCCACGTTCTCCAGAGAATTATTCGTGGTAGGAAGGGAGTTGTCTGCCTACGTTCTCCAGAGAATGATTCGTGGTAGGAAGGGAGTTGTCTGCCCATGTTCTCCAGAAAATTATTCGTGGTAGGAAGGGAGTTATCTGCCCACGTTCTCCAAAGAATGATTCGTGGTAGGAAGAGAGTTGTCTGCCCATGTTCTCCAGAAAATTATTCGTGGTAGGAAGGGAGTTGTTTGCCCACGTTCTCCAGATAATTATTCGTGGAGGGAAGGGAGTTGTCTGCCCACGTTCTCCAGAAAATTATTCGTGGTGGGAAGGGCGTGAGAAATTGTTTATTTGTAATGGCATCGTACTGCCCATTCAGGCTAGATGCCTATGTACTAATTACAGCAATAGAACTAGGGATGAGGAAGGGTTAAATTAGAGGAAGTGTACCAACCTTTGAGTGGAAGGAGAGTAGGAAACTATTTAAGTTAAAACATCCTAAGTGCACCTGACTGAGAATCAAACCTTGATACACCCAGTAATTGGCAATACAGTCTATTGAGAAAGTGACGTCTTAGACTATTCAGTCACCTAAGCGGTTGAGGGGGAACTTGAAAGGGTGATGGGGAATCTAAGGTGGAGGAAAGAGATAAAAGAGATAGATATCCACCGAACCTTCAGCAAGACAGCAGAAACGAAGAAATTAGAGCCTATATGAATACAAATAATAATGGGTAATATGGGATTCAACAAAAATAAACCACCTTAAAACCATTGCTGATTGGCCACGCCTTAAAATAAATATATTTGAATAGTAAGCTAAGCACAAATATGTTTTAAGGTACACTCCATTTACCCTGAAAGGTACAAGTATTATTTTGATGGATTACACCCTGACCCTATCTTATAAGCTTCATCATAGTGGAATAATGCAACGTATGCGAAGTGCATCTGGTGATAGCAACATAATCTTTTTTATATGAAAATTTACATTATATTCCAATTTAACAACGCTCTAAATTTAATAATATCTTAATATGTAAATAATATGTGGGTGGTTTTATTGTGGTTGTAGTAATAGTGTTAAACAGAGTCTAATATATATATATATATATATTACTCTAAGTTAAAAAAATATAATTACATCCCTTGAAATATTTTAAGTAAAACACGAAAAAGTTATTTTTAAAAACACCTTTGTTAATTTTATTCTAGAATGTATTATGTAGAATAGATACTAAAAATAATTCACATTTATTTTTTGAAAATGGTTTGGACCAAATGTACACCACATTATGTGTGTGAGCGTTTTGAAGTTGCATAGAGCTAGCTCGACATGCCCAAAAGAAAATTGAGAATATTGATTACAAGTAAAGGGTTCAGTAACTATACCTTTAATATACACTTCTTCAGATGTATAGTTCAATAGACTACATTTATCATATTCTGATAATTGAAAAATGACACCTGGACACGGGAATCAAACCCGGGACCCGTAACACGGGACGATTCTTGGATAGATCAGTGGTTAAAGCCTTGGCGTACTAAGCCAAAGGTCCCGGGTTCGATTTCAATGTTCAGGTGTCATTTTTCAATTATCAGAATATAATATCTAGATGGAGTAATCCTCACTAAAAAAAGCATAAATAATAGCTTTGGATATTTGATTCTTAGACTACATTTAGCTAAACTTGCTATGGAAATATTTAATGTTTCTTAATATGTTTTATGTATGCTTCTAATAACACTTAAGGTAGGTATATAGCTCATATTGCCTAGTTCATATATAAATTAGATTTTAGGATAGGTCCATAGTGTAGTCCACTTATATTGTCAATGTTGGTAATCAGGTTATATTTTGAATTATAGGCGAATTCACCGGCCCTTTAAGATAGTCAATAGCACGCATGCCAACCGAGCTAATATTACTGGTTACATTTCCGAATTGATCGAGGATTTATCATTTGTAAATTGTTTGTTTTAGGAATAGGTTAAATTTTAAGTCATATGTCGATATAATCAGCGAGTGCGGTAATAAACGTTGAAGGTGACCTGGCGGTCTAGGGGTAGGGTGTCAGACTTCTATGCTGGCGGCCGGGGTTCAATCCTCGGTCCCGGCAAAGATTTATCTGATTACCAAACCCTTCCTTCACCTCTGACAAGACATCTTGTGAATGTGGGGAATGCCAGGCATACACCGTGGTTTGGATTCCACGTTAAACTGTAGGTCCTCCATTTCATCTCACAATCACCCTACCATTACACATTAGCGTAAGTGCGTATAACCCGAACGGGTAGTAAGACGCGGTGCTAATAATAATAATAATAAACGTTGAATGCACACAATAAAATATAGCGTTGGTTTTACCAAGTATTTTTTGCTTGGGCTTATGCTAATATTGACTCACTCTAAGTAGTCTTCCTCATCTTGACTTCACTTAGTGTAAGGTAAGGTAACCAAAACATAAGTGCCATATAGATTAACTCCAACGATAACAGTAAAGAATTGATACTAATGTCCATAGAAATGGCAGAGTACAACTGTTTAAAACTTACCTAAGAAGAAGCCTCTACCAGTTGTGAGATCTAGTTTTGTGTAGTAGTCAAAACTATGGTGCAAGCCATATAGATTTTGTCGTCATTAATATAAATGGTTTAGTCATTTATTGTATTCGAAATTTTTATTATTTATGATATATTATTGTTATTGTTATTTATTATTTATGTTATATATAATTATGTTACTAATTTGATCAGTTATTTATTGTTCATAAATTATTTTACTGTTTTAATTAGCTAAAAAATTTAGTTTGTAAATAGAAACAAAAAAACATAATATTGGTAAACAAAGAAGAAAATAACGTTAAATAGTAATAAACGTGTAACACGCAGACTATAAAATACCCCTTCTGGTGTATTTATTTATTTGAGGTATTTGACGTGCATTTTCTTTGAACCGACTTATTATATCAGTACACGAGATCTTCTATAAGTGAGAACATAGGGGCTTGCCAATTTTACGGTGAAACTAATTTTCACGTAATTCCATATTATTTTTACATCCCACAATCACAAAGGACCGACAGCCTTACGTCTCCTTCTAAGGAGGGTGTGCTACGAATTTGTATCGCTAAAGAAAAATCCGTTAACTCCAGCTAGATTTGAACCTAAAAACATCGGGCTTTGAGGAGAACACTTTTCCTCAAGACCACCCAGGTCGACTATTCTAGTGTAATCAACCTAATAGGTTGTAAAATACGTACTAGTTTATTGGTTATAAAAGTGCGAACGCACTCAAATGGGTATATAGAAGGGAAAAATAATTTATATGAGATGAATGGTAAAATCCGTCCTCAGTGTGTTATACAATTATTCGATCCATACCTACCTATCACTGGTGACCTTGTGCAATTCCAATGTATAGTGGATTTAATAGAATAAAATTTTACGCAATTATTTAAACAAACAAAACTTTAAATATGTGTTTCCATGAAATATATGTAATTTGAATAGCTTTACAAGCTTCAAATGTTATTATTATTATTATTATTATTAGCACCGCGTCTTAATACCCATTCGGGTTATACGCACTTACGCTAATGTGTAATGGTAGGGTGATTGTGAGATGAAATGAAGGACCTACAGTTTAACGTGGAATCCGAACCACGGTGGAGGCCTGGCATTCCTCACATTGTTGAAGTGCTCTAAACAGTTAATATTTGTAAACCGCGCAATCAATAAGAGATATATTGCGATATTTAAGAGTGGGACGCTCTATATAATTCTGTCTCATCCCAATTCGATTAGCGTTAAAAATATATTCTGATATTTGGGATGGGTAGTAAAATGCTATGTACTGTGCGCACACAGATAAAACAAGTTATTTCATGGTTTTTGTTTAGTACTTCTGAATGTTTCATTATTTTTGTGTTTTGTTTTTCCTTGCTTATATTTATTTCAAATCTTTCGCCTTCCATAGTTGATTAATTTTGAACCCGGCGGGAAAAGTCCATAACAAATTAAAAATAGATGGTATTATATGATTGTCATACAACTGAAAATTTAAAGATAGTAGTAATTTCCAATGGATAAATGATGTTCGAGTATCTTGTGTGTCTTTTTATAGCAATCATGACACTAAATTAAGACTCATTACCGAATTCAAATATATTGTAAATAAACTATCGTATGAATCAAAGCTTAGTGGCATACTGATCGAGATATACTCTACTAAAAGGTGTAATCTACTGGGGGAATGGTAATTAGTTTGAAAACACACACATTAATGTAGTCGCCTGAGGCTTTAAAAGTTATGCAATTCCTAAAACAGATCTGTTATACTGGTTGCATATACAAGCCGGCGTACTCATCACGCTGACACAACTTAGTTCCGTGTATGTTTGCGTGTTCCCACACTTCATTATAATCTTCATTAATAAAGACACAGCATTATCTAAAATAAGTGCACTGTATTATAAAGATAGATTTTCTTTTTGGAAATTCACCTTATATTAGTCAATTAAGAGGATGTAAGACTCCAACTGGAGTAAACCACCTCCAATGCACCTGTTAGGATGTTGACGAATAAATAATGGATTGTATCAAAGTCGGTGAAGTAATATTTTCAAAACAAATATCGATTGGTATAAGTTTATTGCTAATCAAAGTTTAACGTTAAACAACTTGTGAGAAAATATGCATTGGTGGTTGTAGGTGTCCACACACGTGGAATGTAAAAACGCATCACTCTCATGTTAGACCTGAATGCCATTGATTGGGAGATCAGGGTTCGATTCCTTGTTGAGTGTATTAAGGATGCCCTTTTCTTAATGGTTTACCACTTCCATTCCATGAAAATTCGCTTGTATTTCCTTTAAAGTACTATTTTCTTCACTACTATTCCACTATCGTAATTAATGCATGCTTATAAACCAAACGAGTACTAAGACGGGTAGAATAATCTTAGTTTAAAAATAGATACAAAAATCTGGAATATGGTTCTTGAATTATTTTCAATCACTCCGAATCGTCAGGGTAAAATAACTATGGTAGAAAACTCGCTGGAGGAATTGTCGGTGATTTGTTTCGTGAAGCGTGATTATGGCCATTGGGATGATCTTGAAGTGGATCGTGGTCCAGCGAACTGACAGTTATTTGACCGCACTACTCGTTTCCAGAGAGGAATTGTTCCGAAATCGGTTCCAGACCAAGAGAAGTTAATCCTTCTCTGTCTATATCGACAAGGAACTAGAACTTAGGGGCAAGAGAATAAACTAATAAAAATGATAAGGCACATTCATAAATATTTTTTATTATAGTATACTTGTAGTTATGGGAACAGTAGACATCGCTACCTCCACGTTTTTTGTTTAAGGTGTATTGAGAAATGATTAATTGGATTTTAATAATTGAAATATCTCATATAATTTCTCCTTGGACTCTTAGTTGATATTTTCCCTGGTGGTCAAGTTATACAGAAAATAAATTAATACTATATTTAATAGTAGACTACATAATATTCATAGAAAATAACCACTGTTCACGTGATTTAAAAGTTAGTCCTACAGTATATGTAGACATTCAAATAAATAAGCCAAAAGTATTCGATAAATGGCTTTGAATTGTATTTACAAAACACCTTATATGAGATATTAGTCGAAACAATACTTGAGCTGCAGCCATCTTGAAACTGATAACCAAAGAGTAAAACCACATAGTTACGGTTTTTGGCCTATATTGAAAGGTTTTTCCTGCCAAATTTCACTAACAATGATCAGTTAATTTGGAAGTAATCGTGGAGCAAATTGATATACAAAACACAAATGCTCTAGTTAAAACAGAAGCTTTCTTCATCCGGTCACTTATAGTTTGTGCCAATATTTGAAAAATAAGTTATCGGTAAATTATCCCTAGTTTTCTTTAGAAAAACAAGAATTAATTTGATAATCACATGAAATACTATCATCTATGTAGTTTCAAGTAAAATATTTAAAGGTATTTCTTAAAAAAAAAACACAAATTAAAAATAAATTATCATAAATAAATTTCCTCGCATTTATTTCCCCATAATTACAAACATGTATTCTTGTTTATCACGCGAGACGCTCCCCAGCTACTCAATTTAAATTAAATGTTGGAATGATTTTGGAAAGTTTCAAATTCTCAAAAATTAATCATTTGTAAATACTCTTAAATTAACTGGTACTAAAAAACCCAAAATATCTTAAACCTTTATTGTCATGTCAAACACTCTTTACTTATTCATTTAGAAAAGTGGTTTGGGTAAATCTTGAGCAATTTTTTAATTTTGGAATAACAATAATCAGTGAACTATCAAACATTAATTGGTTACATTCATAACCTCCCCTTACAAAAAAAATAATC
>CABFOW010005732.1:17500-39214 GCA_902141385.1 Timema californicum
TACTTAATTGTTTTGGTCATAAATAAAACTTTATTTATTTCAAATAAATATGCGTTTTTCTCAGTTCTAGCTGTAAGTAACTTTGCCATATTTTAGATCTCACTTTTAAAGATTAAATATTTAATTGCATGCTTTCTCATATTCAAGTATGACAAGATGTGGACCAAAAATTATTATTAGCACCGCATCTTACTACCCGTTCGGGTTTTACGCACTTACGCTAAGGTGCAATGGTAAGGTGATTGTGAGATGAAATGGGGGGGTCTACAGTTTAACGTGGAATCCGAACCACAGTGGATACCTGGAATTCTCAGCATTCACAAGATGTGATTAATACACGTCTTGTCAGAGGTGAAAGAAGCGTTGGGTAATCAGATTAATCTGTGCCGGGACCGAGGATTGAACCCTGGTCCCTAGCACAGAAGTCTGACACCTTATCCCTAGACCACCAGGTCACCTAAGTACGTTAAAGAAAAACGTCATATTAATATAACCTACTTCCTATTTTTTAACAAAGCCATGATTTGCGTATCATAAATCTCCCACACCAACAAGGCTTTTTATACAAATGACCTATTAGTGAAAATTACATATAATAATTATATTACTTGTCAAAAGGACTCCAACAGTCAAGCCACTTGCTGAGTTCCCAGGTCTAAAGGGATTCAAGATAAGAAAATAGTAAGTATTGCATAAGTCAAAAGAACTTTAAATTTCAAATATATTATCAAAATATTTTATAATATATAAAAGTTAGATAAACTTTTATATTTATGTCTTCCAGATTCAAAGAGCATATTAAATATTTTGTACGTTTAAAAGGATTAAACATATTAAAGATTTTTCCAAGCTTAATGGACTTCATAATTTGAAGTCGTATTATAAAATATGATATTTAAGCCAAAAAGAAATTTAGACATACTAAGGCCAAAATATAATTTAGAGCTTACATTATTTATAACACGCAGATGTATCCTATGTTACTATCCTTTCAAGAGTGTCTTTATCACCGTTCTCCTACCAGTATTTATTTGATCTTAGCTGCTCAGAGAGGGGAGAAGGAGGGGTTACACATACAAGAGAAACCACAGAAACAATGGAGAGAAAGAAGGGGTATGCGGCGAGCAGCGTGGTGAGATTCCAGAATAGTCTTATTTGCTCACACAACCTTCTCGAGCCGGAAACGTCATACTTTTTCCCGGCATCCTTTGCGAAAATACATTTTTGAAGCGCCTCCAGGCCTCGCCCTGTCAGTTTACATATTATGTTTGCGGTGATCGGTTGTGTCTGTGGAGGAAGCCAGCTAGAGACGTACACACAAATGAATGGGGCCTTGGTTAATTTGTCCATTAATATTGCTGGTGTGGTAGGATATCACTTGAAACTATAGTGTCCAGTTTTATTGTATTGATCTTGAACTTGTAGCTTTTTTTTATAAACGCTACATCTTTTATACAGTATTCTATAACTATAAATATGCAGAAAGCCCGGAAGTGGTGTACAAATTAACTACTAAATTAGTTGATTTAAATTTATACGCAAGTTAAAATAAATGATACGTTGCACCGTAGATAATTTATATCTCTTTTATCTTAAAATAGAGACAATAGCTAAAATCTTGTAATATTTGTTAAACTTCATAATACACATTGTTTCAGAAACACTCCCCCGAAGAGCATAATCAAATAATATGCGTGGTTATAGAAACTTTGGGAAATAAAGGAACATCTCTGTCCACTAAGGCATACAAAAATCAATTTCTGTTTCAAAGACCCCCATATGTAAAGGAAATGACACAATCGCACAAACTCTAAATATCATAATCTTTTACTCAATACTTGAACAAAATGTTCAAATATAGGTTTAAAAAAATACATTTAAATAATACTTATTCATAAGAACAAATGAATAATCTTGTTAGTAACAATAAAAACCTTTTATTTATAAATTATAAACGATATTTTGGATTTTTTTAAACAAATTAAAATGTTTCAAAAAATAATTATTTTAAACCACTCTAAATTTATTTGTAATCTGTCAGATATACATTTTTATCAAAGCCGTTAAAGCTATTTTCAAAATATTTTGAATTTAAAAAAATTTCTTATCATTAAACCACCATTTACGAATATTTGTCAAACAACCTATTATACAGTGCTATTTTTCATGTCAAACAAATCTTAGATATGCATTTTAAGCAACATTTTTATGACCATTTTAGACGAATTTGAAATTCAAAAAATCACTCATCAATAAATTACCCTTTATTTTGAAGGTTGGAGTCACAATAAAAATAAAAGTTGTGTATCCCTATATAATTTAAATAACAATATTAGACAAAATCCATGTAGTTATTTTGAATTCATGGCCAGGGACAAAAAGCAAACATGGGGACATAGAGAAAAGTAAAATCCACCCTTTTGGGTTTGGGTTCACATAGAACATAAAGATTCATCATAATATTGAGCTATATTGTTTTCATGACTAAAATATTTTTTCTTGATATAAGAAAGTAAATAATATATATATATATATATTTGCATATGGATAATACTTTATTAGTTTTATAAAAATATATTACAAATAATAGATTTTTATTTTTAATAGTACTAAAATTTTAGAATCATATGTTATATCGTATCTCAAATAGTTGTGAAGAGTAATAAAATCGAAAATGTATGTGAAAGTAGAGTACTCATAAAGTGATTTTCACGAGAAAATTAGCAGTGTCCTTTTGTTTGTAATGCTAAACAGTGTCTGAATATACAATTTAATCAAAATAGGTTGAGCTTACTTATATAAAAACAATTTTTTATCCTTAATTTTAGGGTTGGATATCTACTTCCAAAAATTCCTCTTGGGATTATTATGGATACCCTTTGATTTTAGCTCTAGTTCAAGATACAGACACACATAGACACAGACAGACAGACAAAATGAACTTTTTAGTTTACAGAGACTCATGAAATGTCAATTATTAAAATCTCGAGCTATACCTTTTGATGAACACAATACGAGATATCAAGAGAAAATAAAAATTGTATAATATAGGTTTTGTACAAGCTAAACACTCGTGCCACCCTATTTTCATATTGTGTAACTGACTGATTTTAGTAAATTTACTATCTTTAGTATCATATTATCTAATGAACTTCTTTAAATATTTGGTCAAAAATTTAGGAACAAAACAAAACTATACTATAGGAATACAGACTTCCCATTTAGAAATATAGGCCAATATATTGACGGAGTGATACCTCCTTAGACCGTTTGACCACCGATGCGGGTATGATAGTGTTAAATGTTTTAGTCTTGTAAATGTAAAATACTGACATTAAGTGAATTTAGTGGAATTTGTTATAAGTAAACTAATATACAATATGTTTCATACCTGATGTTACCCAAGCCAGTGATCACAAGGTAACACGCATCAAAGCTTAAGGTTCGAATCTCAGCTGGGCACACCGGGGTTGTTTGTTTTCTCATTCACTATCATCACTTTTGATTATACACTGGTTCTAAAAGCTTACTTTTCAATTACTACCCTCTAAAATGAGGTATTAATAACCTTGACGGTGAAAGTACTGATACAAAATAACTCACAACTAGTATATTGAATAGGGAAAATCCAAATCATTGGACACACAGACAAAGGAGTAAGTCTCATCTGTCTTGGGTTTACGGTGATGAGGGGGTTGAAGTTCGAATCTCAATCGCGTAGCCTTTGGGTGGTTATCAAAATATTTTCACTTTTGTGTTAACATCTCCTGCTTTCATAGATGCGAGTGAATTTTCTCCCAGTAACGCTCCTATAGTTTACAACTCAATTAAATGTTAAGTAGCTTTGTTAGTGAGCGTACTCATTAAGGTTGGATAGAAGCAAACGTGAGCTAATATCAATCAGTATGTATACATTTTTAATAATAACACACTTTAATTTTTGTCAACACAAATAAAATAATCCTTCAGTAGATAGGTGCGTTTTCTTTAATTTTCTACTTTTAGTAATTTTAACAATTCTTGAATATTTCTCATGGGCATTGCGGTATTTGAAAATACTATTTTAAATCAAATACTAATGCCCTGTTAAAATTCCGCGATGTCCATGAGAAATATTCAAGAATTGTTGAGATTATTATTCATAGAAAAATATTCTATTTGTTTAGGCCAAAAAAAAGGTTCTTCTTTGTAATAAGACCTTTAAAAGTACTGACCTCTACTCGAATTCCCTTCTCTCACAACTTAACCTAAAAGTGTAATTAAAGATTAGTAATAACCCACTCTGGGATTGAGGTCGTGTACTCACATGGAACTGGTTGGTTCTCGGATCCATGTCGAGAAGAGAGTAGTCGGCTATACGGTCTCCATTAGCATCAATATTCACCACTCCTGTTATTCCTGAAACATTTGTGAATCAAACAGAAAACCCCATTAGATGTCATTGAATAAATTTACAACTCAAACTAAAGTTAGTAAAACAACAAAAACATTACTATATTTCCATCTTCAGGGTAGTTGATTTGTATATATTAATATTTTAACCCTCCACATAAATAATTTAAAATATTTAAATAAGTACTACATACATACGACTAGTTTTCAGTATAAACAAGACAATTTAAATGTATTAATTTATTCTAAATGCAATTTAAATCATTTTCATTCATATTTTTAAATAGTAAGTTCAACATCAAGATTACTATCAACTAGATCTTAGGAGTAGATATTGGGAGAATATCTTGAGGTGGGGACGTGTGAAATGTAAGTGTTTTTGCAGTTTTTATAGCAAAATCTTTTTGCTCAAAATATAGAAGATATTTCTTCAGAAGAGTCATAGTTTAGTTTTCTTCGCACAGTGACATTAATAGTTCCTGAATATCTGTCATGAGCATAGTGGACTTGGATCATAAACTTTTTTTAAATGAAGAGAGAAAGTTGTCATTAAATTCCAGGAAAGCCTTGACAGAACTGGAAAGGTCACCATGTGTAGAAAATTAAACTATATATTTATACTGAAGAAACAGTTGATTTGTTTCGACAGAAAAACAGTTTTTAAATATAAACTGCTAAAAAACTGACCTTTTCTCTCATCCTCTACATTCCCACTTTAAAGAAACAAACCCGAATCAATCCAGAGAAATGTATGGATATTACTTGGTAACCTCCCCCCAACCCTTTTCAATGAATCTGGACAAGATTAAAAAATCGACCTTTACATAAATATAATGACACACTAACTTGTTTAGTGCCTAAGACATCACTCCCTCAATAGACTATACTGTTGATGACAGGGAGACTTGGGTTTGAATCCTGATCAGGTTTACTGAGGTTGTTTTTTCCAAATGGTTTTCTACTCTTTCTCCACGAAAAGGTAGGTGAATTTTATCTGAACTCAACCTTGCTCACCCCTAATTCATTGGCATAATTAGTACATATAAGTATAGCCCGAAAATGTAATAAGACACGGTACCAAAAAAAAATTGGTTTATTTGAACTTGATACTTTAGATCATGGAGTCATTTCTGAAAATTAACATAACATCCGAAAAATAGTCATTTTGCCTAGCAGTTTCATCATATATTAATTTCTTAGACTCAGGAAGAAATTATGGAAGATATTTTTGAATGGAAAAAAAAATTAATTGTTGCTGAAGGTATTAATAATTCGTTCATTTCGTTTAAATAATGTAACAAAAAAAACGACCCCCCCCCCCAAATAATTGAATAATTGCTGTGGTTTGAATGAAGACAGAAATTAAATCATTGATGAAGAGTTTTAAATAAATCAATACATCACTAGGATAACTGAAAGTGTACAAATCTCACATCATTGATCATACTTATGAAACATGTTATAATAGAGAAGAAAATAAAGCTACGTAAATAGATAGTCAAAGACGAGCTTGTATAAATACACTATCAAAGAAATATTAATTGTAAATTTCAGTAGAATATTTTAGTTTTGTAGGTCATTAAATCATTAGTTAGTATCCACTTAGAGTTGAATGCATAGAGTATCTTAGTCCATAAGAGATGAATCAGATGATTACTAATTTACACAATTTAAGATAACTTGTATGTAATAACATTCCATTTTATTTTGTGTGCTAATACTGCTAATCATTTTGACTTCCAAATATTTACACTATTGGGTCAATGACTTAAACTCCTCGTTTTAGTTGAGGGAAAGTGGGAAACTATTTATGGAAACCCAACATTAATATATATATATAACCCCCCCAAATAATTGAATAATTGCTGTGGTTTGAATGAAGACAGAAATTAAATCATTGATGAAGAGTTTTAAATAAATCAATACATCACTAGGATAACTGAAAGTGTACAAATCTCACATCATTGATCATACTTATGAAACATGTTATAATAGAGAAGAAAATAAAGCTACGTAAATAGATAGTCAAAGACGAGCTTGTATAAATACACTATCAAAGAAATATTAATTGTAAATTTCAGTAGAATATTTTAGTTTTGTAGGTCATTAAATCATTAGTTAGTATCCACTTAGAGTTGAATGCATAGAGTATCTTAGTCCATAAGAGATGAATCAGATGATTACTAATTTACACAATTTAAGATAACTTGTATGTAATAACATTCCATTTTATTTTGTGTGCTAATACTGCTAATCATTTTGACTTCCAAATATTTACACTATTGGGTCAATGACTTAAACTCCTCGTTTTAGTTGAGGGAAAGTGGGAAACTATTTATGGAAACCCAACATTAATATATATATATATATAACTGAGATTCAAGTCCCAATCCTTCCATCATCAGCAACTCAGTTTAATGGGAGAGTAAAGCCTTAGACCAGGGGTATCCAAACGTTTTGAGACAGGAGCTACATTACATTTTGAAAAGTTGTTGCGGGGCAAAGCGTGCAATTTACTGTATTAAATCGAACCATGACATTTAAAATATGCTTTCTGCTTGGTATTAATCATCTATTATTATTATTTTTACTATCATAATTGTTATTAATGTGACCTATGTACTAGAAAGGCTCAATCTTCATTTGAGTACGATACCCCTACAAAATCTACTGTTGTACCCGTTCTTAGCATGGCCGCAGAAGCCACCTCAGGTAAATAAGTCTTTTGAGGAGCTACTAAAGCTCCATCAGCTGTTCGGGAAGCAGTTACTACACAGCTGTTAAATTCCCTGATTAGCATGGTCTACGATCTGTCTACTCAGGTAAAAGATCTGAGCAGTGATAACGCTGTACTTAAGTCCCAAATCTCGGAGCTTTTAGTTTCCAGGTCCTCGGTTTGATTGATTTCAGTTGAAACTCAATGCTATATACGTTCGCAATCTTCTATTCAAATAGAATCTTCCCCATCTATATCTCACCTTACTAATTCGCTGAAATCACAAAAATTAACATTTAGCCAAGCTTTAAATTCTAATTAAAAAAATCTCTGTTGTCGACTCTAAGTCTGTTGTGCAATCACCAGCTGGGTTACAGTCTGCGTCAGCAAGCGTTGATGACGGTTTTACGGTTGTGTCGCGTCGTAAAAATAATTCAGTGAATTCCAACGCGCGCGAAGATCCGCCGGTTCAGCGCTCGCGTGTCAGAAAGTTGATGACTGGTAATAAGACAGCTACCGACCTACAAACAGCGAACACAGTTTTCAAAAATTATCTCTATTCGTTACTCGTTTTTCTCATGAAGTATCGTCCCTGACCATTCATTCTTATTTGTCTAAGGAACTCTATCTTGAATATCTTGTCTGTTCAAAATTGAAAACTAAATTTAACTCATATTCCTCCTTCCATATTTCTGTCAAAGAAAATGATTTTCCCATGATAAACAATGATGATATTTGGCCATTTGGCTGTCTCATTGCACCTCACTATGGGAAGTTGCTGTCTGAGCAGACAATCTGTGATGAGTCTCCCCATGTGTCTGCCCCTGTAAAAGCTGTTGTTGCATCTGACCTTGGCTCTTAAGAGGATTCAATTTGAACCCCAATCAATACCATCGATGGAGGTCTGGATGATAGCTCTCTACCCAGTTCCCAGTGAATAATAGTGATATTCTATTATATTATCAAAATGTTCGGGGTCTGCGAACCAAAGACAGGGAATTATTTTCTAATGTTTGTTTGAATGAATTCTCTATTATTTGTTTGGTTGAAACTCTGCTCTCTAGTGAGTTTGTTAATGAAAATTACTTTCCTCCTAACTATCATGTTTTTAGAGCCGATAGGTTATATGATGAGGCTACTGTCTCAAGGGATGGTGGTGATCTCATTTCTGTCATTGATTCTATTTCTGTCGTGACCAGGAGAACTGACCTAGAGAATAATATGGAATGTTTCTGGATTGAAATTCCAACATTTTATGGATAAAAATTGTTAATTGGTAATATGTATCTTGCTCCCCAAATTACAGTCGAAGTATTTAATAATTACTTTACATTTATTGAAAGTGCTTTGGCTAACTACCCCTAACGAATAATACTATAAGGTGATTTTAACTGCCTCAATATTGATTGGAAATATCATCATGCTCAAAGCATTTCGTATATTTACATTAAATTATAAGCTACTCAACTTCTTGCTTCAACTAACATAATAGTGTTAGAAAAACTTAATGGCGCTGATAATGACACTAACCTCGTTGAAGTTCTTTTTGCTAATTCTCACCGCCCCTTAATAAATCATAGCTCTCAATCAATAGTGAATATTGATTAAGCTCATCCACCCTTATTGATTTCACTTGATGTACCTATTGCTACTGAAATTAATGACACCCCCAACACATATATTAATTAAGCACGTGGTGATTACCTTAATCTTTACAATGACCTGGCCACTGCTGATTGATCTTGTGTTTATTCTAATACGGATGTTAATTTGGCTGTAAATAATTTTACCAATTTAGTTCAAGGGAAAATCAAAACGCATATTCTTCAAATTGCTATTCTTAATTAATTCATTCAAATATCCGAATTGGTTTTATTTTACTATTAAATACTATATTAGTAAAAAAAACCTCTTTTTTTCAAAAAGTTTAAACTAACAAATAATGGTGTATTGGATTCATAGTTTTCTAACTTTCGTAAATTAGTTAAAACTATTTTGATTATAGACAGAGCCAATTGGATGAACTCAATAGAAAAGATTATTAAATGCAAACCCAAGGAATCTTGGAAATCTGTTAAAAATAATCGTGTGAATAAAGTGCCCCCGTATAGCCTAGAAATTAATTAAAAGATTACAGCTGATTCTTTTTTAATTGCTAATGAGTTTGAAACCTAATTTCCTCCATTTATAGTTCAGCCTTTCCGGTCTTACCCTTTTCCATTTTTAAACTAGCGCACCCTTGTATCCATGCCACATTATACCCTTGGATGTTGCTAATGTTATAAAAAATTGAGTTATTTTAGATTTGCTGGGATAGATGGAGTTCCAAGTCTTGTTTTTAAATGCTGTGCAAGCATTTTCAGCCCTTTGTTAGATTTTATCTTTAACATTAGCCTGTCAAATGAAAATTTTTTCTTACATAGAAACAATCTGTTTTAATACCTATTAATAAAAAAGTGGAAAAAACAAATGCTTGTATTTATAGACCACTTTCTCTCTTAAACACTGTCTCCAAAGTATATGAGAAAATCATACATTAGCATACTTTCCACCACCTTAAAAATAAACTTTCAGATAATCAACATAGCTTTATAAAAAATAAATCTACTGTCACTAATTTAATAGAATTTCTTGGGCATGTTGCCCCTCGAGTCCCTGCCTAAGGTCAGGTTTATGCTATTTATTTTGACCAAAGTAAGGCATTTGACTTATTTCATAATAGTATTATTCTCTCTAAACTTAGTAATTTTGGCCTTTCTCACTCATATGTAAATTGGTTCAGCAGTTATTTGCATTAAAGCTTTTTCAATATTAAAAATTATTCACACACCTCAAATACATTTTTAGCCCCCTGTGGAATACCCCAGGGTTCTAATTTAGGTCCTCTTCTGTTTAATGTGTTTATTGATGACATTGGTAAGTATTTTAACTCATATAGTTATTTACTCTTTGCTGATGATGTAAAATTATTTAAAATTATCAAATCAATTGCAGATTGCGTAGATTTACAAAATGATGTAAATGATATTTTACAATGGTCTTTTAAAAATGGAATGACCATTAATAAATCTAAGACCAAATCTATATATTTTACTAGGAAAACTAATTATTTCTTTACTACCTATAATTTGGGAAATGAAAACACCGTTCACGCTCTTTATATTAATGATCTTGTTGTTCTCCTGGATAACAATTTTTATTTATTTCCACAATAATGTTTACCATGTAATTTCCCAATCATGAAATTACTTTGGACTTATTAAATTAATTACGTTATCATTTAAGAAAATTGACCTTTTTTATGTCTGTACTACGCCCTGGTTAGATGTAAGTTAGAATATGTTACTGTTGTTTGGAATTCAATTACCTTAACTGACTCTCTTAGTTTGAAAAACGATCAAAGAAAATTGGTCGCTGCGCGCTATGGTAAATTCTTTATTAACAGGATTTATTATGATTATGACACAATTCGAAACCTCTTCGGGCTCCAAACTCTCAGCTCGCGTAGATTTTGTTGTGATACCCCTTTTGTTATTAATATTTTCGATAGCATAATTTCTTGCAAATATGCACTCGATTATGTAGGCGTTCATATCCCTTCTCGGGCATCTCGTAATCCAAAATTATATTTTCTTGATAGCTTTTATAGGGTGAGCCCTGTAGGTCATTGTATCCATAGTGGCAATTCTAGATTTGTCAAATTTGACTTCTATTAAAAAAGAAAAGATAAAGTCAGAGAGTTATTTAAGGAAATCCCATATCAATAATTTATCATGTAGAGGTTTTGCCTATAATGTTTAGATTTACAATATTCTGATTTATTTTTAGCATATTGTTACTGCTTTTAACTACTCTTTAGTTATTATTGCAATTTTTTATTGCTATAATTATTAATTACTATTTTTACTTTCTCGCTATCTTAACGGTAGAAAAAAGTATAGTGATCGTCAAGAAAAATCAAACTCCAGATTTTGATTTATCTTGACGTTTCATGACCCCCCGAACCCAAAAAAATATGTTTTTTACTTTCCGTCTGTCTGTCTGTACCTCCAACTAGAGCCTAAACTATTTTACCGATCGAGCTAAAACTTGGTGCTTAGGATTTTCATAGAGTTGCCCAAAGGGGTTTTTGGAATTGTATATTTAACACTAAAATTAAGGGTAGTTTACTGAAGGGCAAAAAGATAAAAAGTCGATTTTCTCAAAATCGACTCTAACAATTTTGATTAAATGTTATTTCTAAACATTTAAAAATATTACAAACAATATGGCTTCTCTCAATATTTCGGAAAATTGACTTTAAGGGCTCCAATCTGATGCGTAAATTATATTTTTTTTAAATAATATTTCCTAAACGATTTGAGATTTGAAATTACTTATCGTTACAATTATGTAGGTATCATTATATTACAAAAATTTTATAAAAAGTATATTTTTATAAAACCAATAACTTTCAAGTTATACTTAAATATATATATTAACCATTTGAACACAAAAGGTAAAAGTATTGCGACCGCGAATCTCTGTGAATGTTTACATAAAACACTTATTTACACTGAAAAATATGGCGTTGGCGGGTTTTATATTTACGTTGACTAATTTTGATAATAGTTGAGACCGTTTGATTCTGGAAGTTATCTTCGTTTGGACGAGAAATATTTAAGGGCTTTGTAATTAACTTTATCCACGTACGTAGCTCGTAATTTATTATGTCTAATGCAAGAAAGTCGTAAAGAATACTATTACCAGGTGCTGAACATTGTTCGAAAATAAGGTGCTTATTAATATATTTACTCTAAAAAAGGTATTAGGCAACTTAGGAGGGGAAGATATTGAATAATGATGACTTGATGAGCTACATATCCTATACCAATTACAAGACATTGCTAGGATGGTCAAGTCTCGGAGATTATGTTGGGCAGGACATGCAGCACTAATAGAAGAATCTAGAACCGTGTTCAGGGTACTGCCTGGCAAAACCAATGGGAATAAACCATTGGAAAGACCTAGACCCTGATGGGAGGATAATATTAGAACTAACCCTAAAAAATAGGGTGTAATGAGGGGAATGAATAGAACTATCACAATATAAGGATAGGGTGTAATGAGGGGGACTGGATAGAACTATATCAAGATATGGATAGGGTGTAATGAGGGGGACTGGATAGAAATATCTCAAGTAAGGGATAGGGTGTAATGAGCTGGACTGGATAGAAATATCTCAAGATAGGGATAGGGTGTAATGAGGTGGACTGGATAGAAATATCTCAAGATAGGGATAGGGTATAATGAGGTGGACTGGATAGAAATATCTCAAGATAGGAATAGGGTGTAATGAGGGGTACTGGATAGAACTATCTCAAAATATTGATAGGCTGTATTGAGGTGGACTGGATAGAGCTATCTCAAGATAGGGATAGGGTGTAATGAGGTGGACTGGATAGAAATATCTCAAGATAGGGATAGGGTGTAATGAGTTGGACTGGATAGAAATATCTCAAGATAGGGATAGGGTGTTATGAGATGGACTGGATAGAAATATCTCAAGATAGGGATAGGGTGTAATGAGGGGGACTGGATAGAACTATCTCAAAATATGGATAGGCTGTATTGAGGTGGACTGGATAGAACTATCTCAAGATAGGGATAGGGTGTAATGAGGGGGACTGGATAGAAATATCTCAAGATAGGGATAGGGTGTAATGAGGGTTACTTGATAGAACTAGCTCGAGATAGAGATACGGTGAAAGACACGTTACCCCTCTGGACTATCCGCACTTAATTATAATTGAGGGCTAAGTAATATTTAGAAAAAACGTATCTTTTTTACTTGCATGGAGATAGATTAAACAGCTTAAGAAAATTCGCCCCAGTACCTCCCAGTCATACTTTATGTCATGACTTAATCACCGACAGACCACCCGAGATTGACGTGCTTGTTTTAATTGTTATAAACTAGATTTTCTGTAGCTTCCCTCGTGTTAATGGCCATCGTATAACAAACTTTAATAGAAAATGTTATACATTCAAACTGGAAGGGCAGGTCTGATGGAATAGTAGGTATTCTTGGTATCAAAACACGTTCTCCCTTTGTACTGTACAACCTGTCATAACAGTCGCCTCAATGATAACGTTTCGCAAACTGTTTACCTGTGGGCTTGTTCCAGTAAACAGTTTAGGTAGGTTAAAATTAAGTAGCGAAATGAAGGGGGATCAAATTATAACTGAAATGCATGAATGGGTAAACCTACACAGGGTAGCGCGTATGGCGTATATTAATATTTTCAACACCCCTTCTAAGATAATTTACAGATGTTTACTAATTGTTACATTTTCTTTTCTTTTTTTTATGAAGCCAGCAGTTTTCTACTCATTTTTATAGATAGTTGATCATTGTTAAAATTATAGAGGTGGAGTTTATATTATAACATAATCAGCATACTTATATTCTTGAACAAAACGTTTTTGAAAATAAAATTGCAAAACCATAAACGCTAAATGAAAAGAGCCAATCGCCCTAAATCATAAACCTACATAGGGCTTAATATTTTCCATCTAAGTTTGTAAGAAGTTATATTTTGATAGCCAAGATAGTTCTGTTTGGTTCATAACTTGTTGTCTTCAACAGCTCACGAGATTCACTTAAGGTTGAACCAAGACGATTTATAGCCGTTGACTTCACAAAGTTCATCGTGAAATGCCATTCAATAACATGTCTGTCAAAATATCATATACCACCTTGGGGAAGGTTTTAGTGTTATTTTTTTCATGTCGGCATACTACCCAAATAGTGTTCACGTGATATAGTGTTGTCCTCCCTTCCCTGGACCTTCGAGTGGTAAAATACCTACTTCTGGTGATTAAATATAGAAGCCCTTTGATTAACTTGTGGGAATTATTGAGTATAATAGAGACGAGTACGGCTTAACCGGAGGGACACCTCCAAGGGATTCATTAGTAGAAATTACTCGTATATGTTTGTAAATGTTATAACTTAGTGGTGGAGACCAGATCTAATGAATTAACTCCACGTATCACCACCGGTGTATAGTTAATGGACTTAAGTAGAAAACTAGTAACGAAACCTCCACTCAGAGGCATAAACCGAAATTAAAAGTACGTACGTACGTGTGAACCTTCTGGGTATCGACCCAGTTTTGGACTAACATACGTTGCTGACACGATGGTCTCACGACAAAATTATCTCTTTTTATATATATTAATACCATAACATTATTCTACTCATTTGTCAAAGACTATTTATAGTTCTTTTTTTTTCAATAATACCTAATACAAAACCAATTTAGATTCTCTAATATCTCCTTAAAACTCCCACTCCCCATCCATCTTTTCAGGAAGCTCTTAAGGGGATAAAGAATGACGAAATAAGCAATCATTTCTGAAAAAATACTTATTTTTCGTATTATATTCGATTAATCTTCTTTAGACTTTATTGGTGAGTCTATTTTTAGTTATGAATAGTTTGTTAATGTCCGGATCATACTAGGTGTATACTACACCATATTTTAACAAAGCTTATAGTGTTATAAACTAAATACTTTAGATAATTATATATTAATATTATGAAAATGTTACTACTAATATACTTTCCTGCAACTTAATTTTTGCAGTTGATGAAATTACTGACATTTAACTTTATCTTCATAACTTTATCGAAATAAAAATTGAGAACATGATAGTAATAGTGTGAACGTAATATTATTGTAACATGTTCATGCTTAATTATTATCATTATACCTTAATTAATGTTGATTATGGAAGTCAATAAAGCAATATTTTATTGTTTATATATAGAAGAGGAGTGTTGCTGTATCAAAGCTCATAAGTAATATTTTTAGGCCTAGTTTTTCGTCCTAATCTCTTGACGTAAAAGAGAAAATAATCGAAATAGGCAAATCCAATATATTTTAAGACGCAGCAACAAAAAATGTTGACATTTCAAAACTCAATTTTATGAAAGTGTTTAGTAATTATCGGGGTGTTGGGTTGGTGGAAAACTATATAGTTTACCTTACTATTTACTTAGGATAGTGGCGTGTAGAATAAATCCGGATTCAGTGATATTAATAATATTTATTCTAAATTGATAAAAATAGAATCAATAGGAATAGCAAGGTAAACTAAGAAATGTATTAAGTTGTGAAATGAATTATAAAGATAATATTTAAGTTAGCATGTCAAAAAAGTATATAGTTTAGAATGATTGTGATAAAACAAATTTGAATAAAATTAAAAGACAATACTAGACATTATACATACATATTAAAAATGTGAGTCAAAGTAGCACATAGTAATCAAAACAAAACATTAAATATATGTATTAAGACATGAGTCAAACATGACCATAGAGTGTATGGTATTGATAAAAATACTTAAGTTAGTTACAATTAAGTAAAGAGTTAGAGAAAGATGCCTATTCTGTTAAGAAAATTAATAATATTTGCAGAGCTATTAAAGGAGTACCAAAGGTCAAATTAATTTGCAGACCACAACCCAAGACAAAATATCTGCAATAGTAAATTTACCATTAATATAATTATTAATATTATTACTATTTTAATATATATATATATATAATTCAATGATTGAGTAATATTACTACGATCCCCAATGATTCTTTTTATTTCATTCATATTTTGTGTAAACCCCCTTACTTTATCCCTCATAATACTTTATTTTAATATTATTATTATTGTGGTTATTAGCACCACGTATTACTACCCGTTCGGGTTATACGCAATTACGCTAATGTGTAATGGTAGGTTGATTGTGAGATGAAATGGAGGACCTACAGTTTAACGTGGGATCAAAACCACAGTAGAGGCCTGGCATTCCCCACATTCACAAAGATGTGAACATAATACTTTAAACTGTACAAAAAAAAAAGTAGCCTCACTGCTTCCCTTTGTCCAGAATTGACCACACGCCACTGGATAGGAATAAGATTTTATACCTACTTAAAACTTAGTTAAAGTGTGTGATTTTAAAATATACTACCTTATAACTGCCTACTTAGTGGGAAATAGCTTCACAATACAGTGTTTATTAAAGGGATGGAAGCTCACAACTACAATATAAATAAATCAATCCTCAATTGGCTACGAAATGTTGTTTTGACTCTATTAGAAATTACCGTTATTTGTCTGGGGAAGGCAAGTAAAGTGTTTATAGCTATTAACTATCATCTAAGGGCTGCGGTATTTCGTGTGAAATATCTTTGAACAATTCGCGTGAATTGATAANGGTATTTCGTGTGAAATATCTTTGAACAATTCGCGTGAATTGATAATAAAGATATTTCTAATTTTTGTTAAATTATTAAAATGGAAATACAATGTTCTTAAATTGTTTAGACATATATTGATGATTTTATGCTCCACTGTCACGTGAGCCATGTTATGAAATTATGTCTTACGTTAAACGTATTAATAAACTCTTGAATATAATCTACCCGTTAAATGGCCACATGGTATAAGGCGTCACCATCACTATAGAACTAACTGTCATTGACGGGGCGATTAGGGTAGGACTACCAGTCGGGTGTACTGAGGATGGTTTTTCCTAAACGATTTTCCACTCTCTTTCCATGCTAATGCGGGTAAGTCTGAATATTCGTTATGGGCACTGTGAAATTTAATAAGACCGTTTCCCCCTCATTTTAAAAGTTTATGTTCAAATTCCACTATACTTAGACCGATACTCAAGAACTGTTGAGTTAACTTCCTGTGAGATATTAAACTAAACGCATATACTAAAGCAATATTTGATTTATTTAAGCAAAATAAAAATCGTGTAAAAATTACAAAATCACAAAATATAGCTCCGGTTCCATTTCACCCTCCCTCAACTATTGAGCTATCTGCAGTGGCCCACACTGACACAAACGTGTATTCTCAGATCTTATTCCAAAGGCATGGTTGTGTGGCGTAGGGTGTAATAGAAACATGTATCTGGGGAGGAGATTGAGCTCGTTAGGATTCACAGCGCCTGAGGTGAAGGCCTCCCACGTACTTGTCGAGTAGCCAAAGTTTCCTCACAGTTCGGAGTGTCGGAGGAACCACCGCGAAAAGTTTCCTCACGCTACTTGCCAGCTTGTGGTGGGGACCCTCTAAAACTTCCAGGTTCAATGAATTGAACATATAAAGGCAGGCAGCGGGAAAATTTCGAGTGAAATATGAAGAGGATTAAGATATTATCATGTACACGTTCAATAATGATTAAAGTTCACTCAAAAGGATTAAACTACCTTCTTGTTGCATTTACCGTAATTTCAGCCATCTTGAGTGATGGCGGTCGTTTCATGCACAACATATATAAGTTGCCATTTACATTGTATGGAAACTCTCTTTCTGGCATCAAACCTGATACTGCACAAGCTCTCAGATTATCAAACGCATGCATTATCATCATGGATGATGAGGATCCCATGACACCAAATACTCAACCTTCTGATATAGATCGATTGTTTTGCGATTTATCAAGTGATCTGTGAAAACATCTCATTAGTCGGAAACGTATTAGTGATGTGTGATGAATTTCGTAAAACTAAGTGTTCTACCTCACGGGGATAAAAGTTCATCAGTGGAAGTTTGCCTGAAATGAAACTGTTTCTGGCTGAAATTTATTCGATATTATCTTACGACTAGCATGCAAACTTCTAAATGCGAACACGAATTTGCGTAACTTTTACTTCAAGTTGACAGAACATTGCTTGTAGCTACAGATTCTGAGCCTCATCTTTCCTGATTAAGCAATGATATGTTAGGAACAGGTAGGTTTGGTAGATTTTAGTAGCTTTCGTACACGGTAAAATTATCGTACAAGCCATTACCGACAATTCAATCGTTGACAAAGCAATTCTAGCTCCAAGAAACAAATAATGCGTGGATATGAAAACAGAAATTCTATGGAAATTGCCTGGAAATATTTGGAGTTATTAAAGTAGTAAAGATATTGTTATAGACGATATCAGTGAACAACTACAGTTTACTAAGGAGTTTTTAAACAGTCGGAAAGTAAACGGACTGCCCCAGCACAAACTGCAGCTATGAGAAAATGAAATGGTTTTGCTTGTGCATAGCTTAATAAAATTAAGGGTCTGATGAATTTTAAAAGAATGCGAGGGAAACATATGTCCAATTACACCATTGATTGCGAAGTATTGACTAGAGCATCACTCGGGAAACCAGTAATTATTCCTAGAGAGACTATTATATCCTTTGAAAGAAGTTTACTATTAAAATTACAACATTAGGATTTTATTACCTAAACCTATCTTTTCACATGGGTAAATACGTTGCACTCATTCGAACCCATTTATTCAATGCATAAAAATATTACTGATTGAAGGAAAAACAGTTGATATTGAAAACAATGTGTATATAAAGAAAGATATACTAAAATCTATTCATCTGAATAATTAACTAATTAAAATTTAGCATATTAATTAAAATTATTTATTAAAATATATAATTTATCTTAACTACCATAATAATATGATTTCTTAATAAATTAATTTGTGATCAATTTAAAAATTCATTGAATCAGTATTTTACATACAAAATTTACAAATAATATTTTGTTTAGTAAATGAATTAAAGATAAATTTAAAAATTGATATTTTAAAAGAAGGAGAACTTTCAGCCGGGGTAGATAGTTTAGATTTACTTTGCTTATTTTTTGAATCATGTGATATCTTATGTTAATTTTAATTTACCGACATATTTCAATTTGTGGTGAGTGTCTATTTCTCTGGAAGTTATTATAGTGTCATTTTATAGGTATTCAAAACATCTATCAAGTGTGCAGCTAAAGATAACATGGCTTGCCTTAAAAATACGTGAAAGTAACTATATCAAAGTTCTAGATGTCAGATAAAGCGCTTTTTATGAAAATTGGACTGTACGAATGTTGCTATCTCCCTTCTTAAATTTGCCGTTCGTTTTTTCTTTTACTTAAAAGTGATGACACCCCAACTACTCGTGTTTGTTAGTTTAAATAACATTCCTGAGAGTTCTGCTCTCTAGCCAAAAGCTGAAAAGGAGAACAAAAGAAAATCGAACTCTATGGTATGTTAGGTAATGACACGGAGGAATTTGAAGCATGTGTGTCCTCGCCCTAACATGTCGCTACCTACCGTATTACACATGTCATGCAGTTCCCCTTTCCCTTTGATTTGTGGCACTCTAAGGCTGCAAGGGAACAGCTTGCATTCATTATTCATGAGGACAAGGAATGAGAAGGGAATAAGAGGTAGATAATATCAGACGTTCTGGGAGGTGACAATTCCCATCTGTTGCAAGCACTGAGAAAATCTAGCTTTTCAATTATCATGACGCCATTGGTATTGGATGTATCCATAATTATAGTGGCTGCGTTGAATGATTTAAAATGTAAATTATATTTCTCCTTTTATGTGTTGGGGAATATTTTGTGGAGATAAACAACTTTATAAGTTTATGTGGCCTCTTTGAAAAAAAAAAGATATGTTGGAAGTTCGTCAGATATCAAAGTTCTAGAAGTTATTTGGTTAAAGAAGATTTTTAAAGAATTCAAAAAGTGTGCTCAATTCCTTGAACTAGTTTACTTCACAGATATAGCTTTCCTAAATTCATAATATAAAGAATGAAAGATGTAGGAAAACATCACAGTAGTTTTTTTCTCAAATAATTCCAAATTAAATTTCTTCAGGCTATCTTCTTCGCTCCTTTGGTGTTAACTGGCATCTTCTGAGACAGAATGTGTGGCGGTTCAGGAATTATTAGGTTGGCATTGGGATTTCAAATGGTAGCGAAGGACCAATCTGTTCTACTCTAAACACATACTTACCCACACGCATCCTACATCAGCGACAGTCAATATTTGTGGTTCATTATCGTACCCTCTTCCCCTCCCACTCATGACAGACTCGCGCATTCGCTCGCTTGGAAATACAAACACTTGCCGAGACGTCTACAATAGTTGGACAGCTTCGAACGTCGCTTTGAAAAGCCAATCGATTTAACACGGTGCTCGGGGTGTGCTGAGGGGCGGGTACGAAGGCAGCTTCTAAATATACACATGTGTATTCAGCGTTGCACGTAGTAGTGGTGGGGGTAGTTGGACTCATAGGGACATATCGTTACAACACGGTCCAATGTTGGCTCAAACTAGACCTCACGGAGTACACAGACATCACGATTTGAGAATCAATGAGGAAAAGCAGAATTATTTATTAGCTTCGGATTGGTAATAGAGTAATTTGAAATTAATTTATTACATAATTTGGAATAGACATCCTTTTTTATAATACAGCCACACAAGTAAACAAAATAACGTGTTCTAAGGCATTCGATTTGCATTGCAATTATCTGTCATTGATGGAAAGGTCAAAGTTAAAATTCAGGACAGTGTAATTTAAATGTTTTTGTTTGTTCAGACCCAAATTAATCATTGTACAGTAAATTTTTACACCCTATATCATCTTCTTCTTAACTCTCCTCATTAATTCTATTTCTAAGATTGAGTCATTAATAGTTAGTTACACCAGAACAAAGGAGTAAGCCTCGTATAGTTTGGTTTTCCAGTGATGGGGCTAGGATCCGAATACTAGCCGGCTCAAATGAGGTGTTTTATTTATCTTTAATAGTCTTCCACAAGCCCTTCCTGAAAATGTGGTTATGTTTCCTCCTAACTACAACTTACTTATACCAATAGTATAACTTTGGAGGAGTCTGGATGAGTAATAAGACGCACAACAATAATGCATTGGCACGGACACGGAAAGTGACAGTGATAGATAACATTAAAGAAATCACCCCAAGTGCACCTGGCCGAGATTCGGACGTCTTCTTCCCCATGACTAGTAAGTCAGTCAATCCTGAAACTGATGTCTTAGACGGTGTAACCACTGATATAATTGTGCACACTAGAAATATGGATAACATCTTACCCTGGGATGTATTTCAAGAGGGGTCCTGAGTCTTGGTTCCAACTGTTCTATTTTTACTTTCTCACTTTCTTACAGGTATAGAAAGTATTGTGATGGTCAAAAAAATCTAATTCGAGATTTGTATGAATCTTGACGTTTCATGACCCCACCGAATCCAAAATAGTGGTTTTTTAATATCCGTCTGTCTGTATGTCTGTCTGTACCTGCAACTAGAGCCTAAACTGTTTTATAGATCGGACTAAAACTAAGTAACTAGGTTTTCATAGAGTTGCCCCGAGGTTTTTTTTTAAATTGGATATCCAACCCTAAAATTAAGACTTGTTTAATGAAGGGCAAAAAGTGAAAAAGTCGAATTTCTCAAAATCGGCTCTAACGATTTTGATTAAATTTCATTTCTAAACATTTATAAATATTCCAAACAAAATGGCTACTATAAATATTTCAGAAAAAGGGCTTTAAGGGCTCCGGTGTGATGTGTAAAATTATCTTTTTTTTTATCATATCTCCAAAACTATTAGAGATATAAAATTACTTGTAATTTAAAATATGTATATTTATTTATAATACAAATATTTTATTCAAAAATATATTTATAAAACCGATACAATTCAAGCTATACGTAAATATATATATATATATATATATTTTAACTTTT
>CABFOW010005733.1:0-39213 GCA_902141385.1 Timema californicum
GTCACGTGTCTTCCACTAAACAGGATACTAGGCCTACTAAGAGTGATAACGAATATTGTGATAAATTATCGATACGTAACTAGTTTTTCTTTTTCGTGATCTAATACACCCGTTCTCTTAAACGCTTGACAAAGTATACGTTGCTTATGCTTTAAATTACTATGTTTTATAAATAGTTGTAGTGACATTTTCCAACTAAAGGGCCTACACGACAGCCATCACTTATCGTTTGCTACTAATTTTGGTGTATAGTATTAGTTTAACTCTATTGTTGTAAACATTTCCCCCTCTCCCTTTCGTAATCAAAGCGAAATATTATATGCAGTAAACCAAAGGTAACGATCAAACAATGAATTACGAAATAGAGTTTGTTTCTAGTGAATAGGCCTTACGTGTTGTATGGCTAAGCGAAGTGCATCTAGTTAACATTTAGTTGTGTACGAAGACGAACCTACTATCTTAACAATGATGATTGAAACACCTTATTTGTGCGTTCTGTACGTCTCAACTGCCGGACAGCAAGGCCCGGGCCTTGGCACAGACGAGGAGGAGATCGTCCTATTGGTCTATGTCGTCATAGATATGGGGCAAAATAAGGTAAGGATTTATTTTATTCAATGTTTCTCAAAGTGTGGTCCGCAGGATTCTAGAGTCATAAGGAAATATTAAAGAAGGTTGATCAAATATAGTACAAACATTTGAAATGGAAACTATGAAATATCCATACTATAAGTTTTACTGTTAGTTATTTTCTCGGTAGACGCAAGTCAAATAGAAAAGGACGTATGTATCAAACCTTTAGTCAACAAATCTGAACAGTTATTTATCAAAATATTGGGAGACTTAGAATGTTAAGGAAATTCAAAACACTATCACTTAACTTTCAAACCTCCTCCCTCCCCCCTTTCCCAGCAGGGCCCCAGGGGTACCGCTGTGCACATAGCTTCCATTTGGGTAGTCTACCATCACCGAAACACTTATTTAACTGCATCAATAATCTTTGTAGATGTATCTAGGGTAAGGTAGCGAAGCCCTGGTTTCAACCTGTTTCATTCCATTTACTTAGTTTTCGTAGAAAGATGACTGGTAATTAATTGTGACTTTTTTTATTTATCATAATTGATGCACATTGTGATGGCTTATATATAAATATACATATATTTAGAGGAGGAAAGGAGGGCAATTATTGTAAAAAAAAGTCACAAGCTGTTCAAAAAATATTGTAAAATTACTTTTAAAATAAGTGTTTGGAATTATTCATTTTATCAGCTATTCGCCCTCTTTTTCTTACTTACCTACTAAAAAGTTTGTGTTGACAAGAAATAATATATTTATGAGTTTAAAGTACCGGTAACTTAACTTGGAATCTGAAAGAATAAATTTGAACCAATTTTTCACTTTAATTTGGTCTATAAATATCCATTGTTTACGAACTTTTAAAACGCCTGCTTGGAGTAATATTTTTGTTTTTAAAGACATCTTTAAAACCAAAAATATTATATTATAAATTAATAAAAACTAATTAAAATCTGTTACACAACAGGATAACACAACAGGATAGCCCTTTGCTATGTTGTTTAGCAAAGCTTGAAACTTTAAACTACTAGCTAGAATATATATGTACACTCCGTTTATATTGAAAGTTCTCCCCTGGGGAAACATAGCAACACCAACATGGCTGCGAATGAAGGCACCGTGCAAATGGTCGACAAGCTGTAAAAAAAACTATTTGTAAGGCGGGTTGGGTCATGGTCAACACGACTGGACCAACTGTTAGACAAACTCGTGTATGGAAGGATCAAGTGGTCGTCTGGTCGACAAAATTAAAACAGATATTTAGAAGACAGATTGGGTCACTGGTCGACATGAGTATAATCAGTGATCGACAAATTGTTGGAAGACTAGGAGGGACAAATGGCCGCCATGACTTGGAGCAACTTGTCGATCAACTCGGGAAAAGTAGTCGACATTAACAAAGTACCCAAATGTAATAGGGATTAGAAAGTTTCAATTTCGAGGAAATCCGAATCTGCGTGGAAGGAGAGTGGATTTTGTTTAAAGGAGTAGCCTACATATTTAATTAATTAATTTAAAGCTACAGTACTATAGTGAACGGCAATGAAAGTAGGGCCTAGTTCTTCAAATTTAGAAATCTCAACTTCCCCAACCAAATCAATTAAAAAGATCAAGGAATTGTGCTGGTATTTAAAATGGCTGACCTCCAGGGTGCTCTTGATAACAACGGTTCTTCTCATTTTGAACGTCAGTCTTGAATATTTCCCATTCTTGTAAATGTTCTCCATACTCCCCCACAGATTCTTGTTACGGTTAATATTTTAACCACACCACACCACAATACCTAAATTCCATTCACGATTGGTTTTTTTACCTGGATGACAGTTCGAAAATCATATGTTTAGGTTTTGGGTTGCCAACACTTGTAAAAGATCACAGTTTTGTTACAAATGTAAAGATCTTTAATTACCTGTTATATATTACATTTAAAATAACGTAAACTAAAGTTGTCTCATACTATTTCATTTTTTTAAATAATTTCTTTTTATCCAACCCGAAACAATATTTTAAACATAATTAAAAGTACTTATTTTTCGTCTTGAAACTTTACTGATTTTGTGTAATATAGTGCACACATCAATACCTTTTAATACAGGCATCGTATTTACTTGGAAAATAGAAAATTGTTGTCTTTTTTTTACATACAATAAATGATTTTATGATTATTTTATCTTATTTTGAAATATTTAACTGAATAAAATATTTTCATCTACTGCGTGTCTGCATCATTGTAAAAAAACTTGTTTAGAGTTATGTTCAATCATATGGTTTAGATTCGTCAGTCGCCATTTTGAAGCTTTAGAAGTTTTTGTGAAAATGGTGTGAATATTTTTTTAAGTGGAATAAAACTATAAATAAACTTTGTGTCCGACCTTAAATAAATATATAAATAATATTGGAGTGGTTAACTATCACATTAATATATTACCAACTGTTTTCATTACAGTCATCCAAAGTGATAGATGTCAGCTTTTGGCGTAGTGATATATTAAGGATTACTTCTAGTAACATTTCTAGCTGTCATCCAGGTACACTTAGCTCGTGAATGAATAATACCTGTTCGGTTTGTACAGATACCCGCCTCGGTGGCGTAGTTGGCTAACGCACTTGTCGTGTTGAGCTCGACTGCCGAAGACGGGGAGATCGAGGTTCGAATCTCGGTCGGGTGAACTGGGGGTGGTTTTTCCTAAATGGTTCTACACTCTCCCACCACGCAAATGTGGGTTCACTTCCTCTAATTCAACCTTCCCAACTCCTAATCCATTAGAGTAATTAGTACTTAAAGCGTATAACCTGAACGGGTAGTAAGACGCGGTGCTAAATATTATTATTGTTTGTTCAGATAAATAAACCACGCTAATGGGATAGGAATGAGGAAAGTATAATTCTAGAATAATTTGGAAACATATTTAAGTGAGGTAGAGGGGAGGGGGGATAGGGACCCACAGTATATCCGACTGGGCTTCAAACCCCGATCTCATAGCTGGCAATCCAGTCTAGCATTAATTAATTACGCCAATGATGATCATTGATGAGGGCTATGTTACAATTAATAAATTACTTCTTGATATGTTCATACACTTAGGTTTAAACGCTTCATTGTGTGGAGTAACTAAAAACTTGACATTGCCCTAAAGACTTATTGGAACTGTAATTACCATCAGAGCTGATAAGAACATTTTCTTAGTATTTTGTATATCTGTCATAACTCACCTAATCTCAGTTTTCTACCAGACTGAAAAGAGAGTGAGTGGTTTTTTCTACTAGTTTTAATAGAAATTTAACTCGCCTCGGTGGCGTAGTTAGCTAACGCGCTGGTTTTGTGTTGAGCTAAACTGCATAGGACGGGGATATCGAGGTTCAAATCTCGGTTGAGACAACTAGGGCTGGTTTTTTCTTAATGTTTTTCCACTCTCCCTCTACGTAAATGTAGTTTCACTTCCTCTAAAATTCAACTTTCCAATTCCTAACCAAATAGATTAATTATTACTTAAGCGTATAACCCTAATGGGTAGTAAGACGCAGTTCTAAATAATAATTTATAAGGATTTCAATTTTCTACCACACGGAAAAGTAGGCAGTTGTTTCTATCAGTTTTAATACAAATTTTAAAACTCCAAGCGCCCTCCCCCTGTTTTTCTAACTACAATTTATAAATATCCATGTTAAAAGCTACAGTAAAGTCTTGGAAACTCGACACTCGATAACTCAACATTCCGTGTAACTCGACATGCACACATTTGTTGGCGTCAGTCATCACAATCCAAGGTAATTCAATTGTATAACCTCTGTGTAACTCGAGTGGAACATTCGTACCATGGTGTTTTTACAAGTGCTGTGTTTGTTAGTTTTCCAATTCAGTAACGTGTTATTCGAATCAATACAATATTATATGTACAGTACTTTACTGAATTTATTTTATTAGGTACACATATGTGTATACACCATTACATTAACACGTAATCTATTGTACTATACGTATATTACTGCTACTGTACCGTACAACACTACAGTACAGTATAGTACAAATATACCTATAATATTCGATACTTCGGGATTGAATTCCTTAAAATCTCTTGTTATGTAATGATTATGATCTGAAGGGAACCCTACCTAACGAAATTTAAGGTTCCGGGTCCAGTCGTTGGGTAGATATAGTGATGAGTCGGTGAGTCAGGACCTACGTCTTTATAGATAGACTCGCTTTGCTCGTTGGGGGCTCCGCCCCCAAACCCCTAGTAAGTTTTCTTTCCAAATGAATGTAAACTAATGTAATTCCAGAGCAGTTGTTTTTATTAGGTCTTACCGTTTAGCCACAAGATACCTCAACATAAAGGTCCACACCGACTTTAAAGTTGCTCCGACCCTTTGACATTTTTCGGGAATTAAAAATTAATTTTTTTAACTTTTTGGAATTTTCTCGTCGGTTACAGTGATAAATAAAGAAAAGAATAGAACTGTTATTTAAAATGCAGCATAAATAATGTAATGGAAAAGGTGTCAGACATCGTGATGATGATACTACGGTTATTATGACTCGCCCACACAACCACGAGAGGGAAGCCAACATAACGGAAATAAATTGGGTTGTCGATCTCTTCCGAGAAGAGTTCATGAGGAACCGTTTACGCCCTATACATTATTTAGAGTGGTGTTTGTCCGAAATCTTTTGGAAATTTAGATATTTGTTATATAAGCTATTTGAAGGGGTTTGCCCCCCCCCCNTGCCCCCCCCCCCCACCAACCCCCGGTGGATTTTTAAAAATGGGATGCCTTTGGAAGATATTTAGAGTGGTCTTCACCTTGAATGTTTTTTGGAAAGTTTGATATATCCAGAAGATATTTGGAGTGGGCCTCATACACCATATTTTGGAAAATTGGATTCTCTCAGATTTTATTTCTTATCGTCGTTTTTTACGACCCATTCGGGTTATACGCTTATGAACTAATTACACTAATGGTTCAGGGATTAATAAGGTTGAATTTAGATTAAGTGTAACCGCTTTTGCATGGAGAGAGTGGGAAATCATTTAGGAAAAAAACTTCAGTACACTCTACCGGAATCGAATCACGATCACCGCGTCATCGTTTTGCGAAAATGACGTCTCAGATTATGCGCACACCGAAGTGGGTAGAGAAATATTTAATTTATCTTGGCCAACAAGATGTTTTGCCATAAAAACTGTAGACACACTGGCATGTTCTCACGTACCCTTCCATTTAACCTTCAACTCGACTAGAAACGATTATTTTTAACTTCGATTCTAGGGTGAGAACTTCTTAAAGATATTTTCATCACAACTGTGGGTTATAAGGGAAAGACTGTTTTAATACACCTAAGATTTACAATTGTACACATTTTTTTGATTACATTTAGATAAAGATATACGTAAAAAATTGATTTTGCTATTACTTAAGATAAAAGCTATTCACCCTCTCACATCAGCATTTTCTTGCTTTAATTACACAGGCTATAAGGTGTCTATAAGTTATCCAAACCATAATAAACCTTAAATCCGTACTTAGGAGCTATCTTAAAATTATTTTAAACCTTTGGAGAAATAAGGAGAGAAAATTCCTTGGTCTATGATCAATTACCACAGATACCCAATTTAACACATACAATTTATATTATTATTATTATTATTTAGCACCGCGTCTTACTACACGTTCGGGTTATACGCTTTAAGTACTAATTACGCTAATGTGTTAGGAATTGGCAAGGTTGAATTAGAGGAAGTGAATCCGCATTTGCGTGGAAGGAGAGTGCAAAACTATTTAGGGAAAAAAAACTTTCACCCGACCGAGATTCGAACTTCGATCTCCCCGTCCTCAGCAGCATGACTAGCGAGTTAGCCAGCTACGCCACCGAGGCCCTAGATGGGCCCGTGGTGTTGTGGAAACCACAGCCTTCACTTTTAACTTGCATATTTCTATTGTTTTGTTATTTATTGTGTTTATAAAGAAGCACATATTGGCCCGTTAAAAATATGTTGATGGATGTATTTGCTTACAGTTACTTTCTTTTGTATTTGATGAATTCAACAGCATTATTCTGAAAAGAGATCCATGGCACTAAAAAATGCAAGAACTCCTTTCATACTAGAAGGGGACTGAATCATTTCTTATCGGAATCACATTTCTGGGCCTTTAAAAGCGCTGAAACATCCCTCCCTTATCTTAGTGTATTCTCTTGACATCCTGTTAAAAATTACTTTTTCTGTTTTAAGAAAGCTAAATATATGTTTCTAACCATTTACTTTTGATTACAGAATTGCTATATTTCACGTGCTCCCTTCGAAAATTAGTGTATTTCACCGTTTAATAATTTTGTATAGCTATAAAACTTTAATTAAAATACTTTAAATCCTACATGGATATGTTGATACGTTTCCCCTCCAGTTTGGCTTGGGAAATATATTAACATACCAAATAATTAATCTCAGAGGTACTACACGTAACAGACGTTCAGAAATACTTCACTGAACTGATAAGGTTTTAAAAACTGATTCAAATATGGCTCACGTTAAAAGGACTAGAAGACACCAACATGTATTTATAGATTATAAAATCAGTAATGCTGTGCAAAGCTTCGAAAAGTCGAAGTCGAAGGTCAAATCTCCTTCGGCTTCGACTTTGACATCTACAATAACCTTCGAATATTCGAAACATTTTGAAGGAATGATAAATTATCAAACGATTTATTTTTTATCTTACTAAATATTACATTTTTCAATATTTGATAATTTTAAAACCGTTACTAAACAGAATTGTAACACTGACTAGTAATTTAACTACCACGAATCAAAAGCGGGTAAGTAAATGTTAATATATTATATCCACTATTGCCAACAAAATTTCGTAAAAAATAAAAATACCCATAAAAGAAATAACAATCTGGTCACCGGTATGAAGCAGAGAAAGAACTTTAATTGTGCTATCATCCCAGCTCGCGTCTAATGTTTGGTCCTTAATATTACATCTCTTTGGAATTGTCTGTGACAAATTTACAAGTGCATTTTGACACAGACGTTTTTCAGAGCTTCTTCACATTTTCTTTATCATTCAAAATGGCTGATACGCAAAGTAGGAACTGAAAACATAATTTAATTTATAATTATTATCATAAAAATGCAGATAAAAAGACACGCATGTGTAAAGTTTGCAAAATAATATTAGAATCTCCACGCTGTAAGTAAAAATTAAAACTTAATTGATCATTTACCAAGATTATTAGTAAGCCTGTGTGCATTAATTATTATTATAGTCCTCAGGTAGCAAACAAGGACATTTTCTTCCTCCTGGTTACTGACAAGATCTAGAAAAATAATTAATTAAAAGTCGCAACAACAAACATCCTAGTTAGCTTCGACTTCCGATATTTCTTCGCAAGTTTCAAGATATGCTTCGACTTCTTTGCTTCATTTAAAGTGTTGCCCTTGCACACCACTAAAAACAGAACACTTTATATTCTAAAATGGTTTCGAGAAGGTTGAATTAGTTTATTTTAAACCGGGCCCTGACGTAGCCCACATTTACAAGCAGAGGCTTTCCATACGCTCTTTCGGGGAATGTTAGTGGTGTTATTAAAGGTCACTCCCACAACATTGTCTTGGATTGGATAGTTCCTTAGAACTAACACTACCAATGGAGTAAATACACCTTTTGACGAGGAAAAATATTCATCATTATATTTAAATTATGGAAGCTAAAAGTATCCTGGAACAAACTTACACAGTTAAAATTTAGACATTTTTGTTTTGTTGCATTTTTTAAATAACAATGGATCAAGTATATTTCCCGCTTAGGTGGCCGTATGGTCTGAGGCGCCATTCTTGCAATATACTAAACTTCCGATGACGAGATTTCGGTTGGATGTACTGTGGGTGCTTTTTTCCTAAATGGTTTCCCACTCTTATCTCCACGAAAATTCTGGCACAATTTCTCTAAATTCAATCTTCCTCATCCCTAACCCATTAGCATAATTAGTGCACAAGCGTATAACCCAAATGGGTGGTAAGACGTGGTGCTAAAATAAAAGTAAATTTTGTAATAAGTCAGTATCAATTAAACACGTGAAAATACTAATAATAGACCATTTGATAAAATAGGATGATATTAACTTAAAGTCACAACGAGGAATTTCGAGAGCGAGTCAGTCCGTAGTGGCCATTTTGAGTTTGAAAACGTGGACAGTCGGCCTTTAGATAATTGGAAATGTTGTGCAAGGCTGACCAACTTACAGACGAGAAACATGCCAGCCAACATAATTTAATAGCCTAAGTAATTTGTGCGTTCTTTTTTTAAACTAGTAGCAAGTCCTTGAAGTGCTAAAATCAACTAAAGAAAATAAGATTTATTCTTTAAGTGTGTGCTAGATGAGTAGAGGTTTGCAAAGCTGGATGTCGAGAGAAATAAAAAGAAAACACATTCCCAGTTTTTGTTTACGTTAATTTGCTTGTTAAAGCGTGTTTTTTTTTAGTTTAAACGTTTCACAGAAAAGGCTAAGCGACCCAATAGGTTAGGGATAACCAGTGTAGTTATCGAAAATGTACCCACATTCACAGAGGAATCGCCAGATCTTAATTATTTGGGGAACAGAACGAACCCATTTCCCTTTTAAATTATAAAATATATTTTATTTTTTACTAAATGATCGACACGAATAATATAAGGGAATGTATTATATAAGACAATCAACCTTCATCGTTTATGATTTGCTCTAAAAGTTGATTTTCAATTTTATAAATAAAATAATTATTTGTTTCTTCTACGTTACTAAGACATGGTGGTTACACTTTACAGACAGAGAAAAAGGGGGAAACCTGTGAAAGTCAAATAATTATTTGGTGTCAGGGAATTCAATAAAAAATAAGGAAATCCTTGGAATTTAAATATTTGACTGATTTTGCACCTGAACGTTTAAACAAAAGGGAGAGATTTTGTTTATCGATGTTAACAAAACGCATTGCTTAAATATGACGGTATTAACATGTTTTACAACACATTCACACAGGAACACAAATATTAAAGTCTGTTCATGGTAGGAGTTTACCTCTGAAAGCCTTTTTTCCTACCAGAAATCTATTATATAGTAGAATATTGGTAGTAAAAAAGACCTTTCAGGGGTAAACTCCTACCGTGAATGGAATATACCTAAATAATTACGAGAAAATGAACAAGAACTTATAAGGAGGTTGATGACGTTTTCTAGAGCTTAGGATTTGTTGAAACTATGTGATCAATTTAATTAACGAAAAAATTCCCATCCACCAAGAAAAACTGTAAAAAGTTTAGGTCTGTAATATTTGTAACTGCTGTCTGGAAAACCATTAGGGGTTGACTGTCGAGTTCCCCCTACCAACGCACACACGGGAAGCAGGAACGATAAAACTATAGTTGGATTCAGGTAAGAAGGAACTTTTAGAAAATATGTCAACATTGATAACATTATACTATTGTATTGGTGTTATTTTCTATCAAACGTGGCGATTGCAGGTCACCTGACTTGAAAGTAGATCTAGTGATTTATATCGCTGTCAGACAAAATGGAAATTGGACTGTCGAATCCTGACTGAGATTTGAGCCTTGAAATCTTTGTCACCAGCAATTCTGTCTATTACGAACCTGATTCCTTAAACCACATAACCACGTGTGGCGTTTGTTCGTGCTTTAATAAAGTTTCAATCATTCTGAAAATGTTTCTTGTCTGTGATTTCTGTTAACTATTAGAACAGAATTCGGTGACCCGGTGGTTTAGGGGTAAGGTGTCAGACTTCTGTGTTGGGGGTCCGGGGTCCGGGGTTCAATTCTCGGTCGCGGCATAGATTTATCTGATTGCCAAACCCTTCCTGCACCTCTGACAAGACGTGTATTGATCACATTTTGTGAATGTGGGGAATGCCAGGCCTCCACCGTGGCTCGGATCCCACGTTAAACTGTAGGTCCTCCATTTCATCTCACAATCAACCCTACCATTACACATTAGCGGAAGTGCTTATAATCCGAACGGTTAGTAAGACGTGGCGCTAATAATAATAATAGAACATATTTCATGGGAAAATAAAATGTATTTGCTTAGTCTCAAGTGTTTTTAACTAAAACGGGTGTTGTATCCCACGCCTTTCAAAACTTGGCACTTTTTAAGTCAGTTTTTTCAGGACGACGTTGACACGCAAAGTGTCACCGTCTTAAATTGTTCTGCGAGGATAATTATACATATTCTGATCCCTGTCAAATTTTTTTGTGTGTCCAACAAAATCATTTTTCGTTTTTTTATCCATCACTACGTGGTTTGAGGTCGAGGGTCCTGTGTTCGATTACAAATAGGGCCAAAAATATGTTTCACTATGTGGTTGGGATATTCTCTTCCGCTAAACTACGGTACTGTTATACAAACTGGGATAGTTTTTTGGGGGCTGGGAGGGGGGACGAGGGGGTTCCTTAGGTTTATTAAAATTTGGACAAGCGTATCTATTGGCACACTTGGACTAAAATCCACGAGCGAACAGTGAAGGAAACAACTTGTCAAGTTATTTTGATAGCCTATAAAATAAAAATCTCATGATGTCAGATAAAATTAAGTGATTTTTTTGTTTGGTTTTAGATTTTTGAAAATTTCAAACAAGGGTGAAAAAATACATTAACCAATTTTTAATATTACTTCTCTTATTGCTTTTGAAGTTGCAAGGCAGAAGTTCGATTAGCGCTAAGTGCCGGACTTGTGTGAATTTCGACAAATTCGTATCTCGTCTACTTTCGGACCAAGTGTAATTATTTTTTTCCCTATTTTCTAGGCTGCTCTAACATTTATCTTGGTTTATTTTATAATTATTTTTCAAAGATTCTTAACACATATTTTAAAGACCAGGCTCCTTAAAATATATTTCAAAACACACAGAAAAGGAAATATTGTGTTGGCAAACAAGTAAGGGAAACCATTGAACTTTCCCCACTTGTAAAACAAAAAAACTGTTTATAATTTTAAATTATCTTAAAGTTTTTAAAACTACTTTGATAGCTTTCACACGGTGCAATACTAACCTGTGATTTTTGTTCTGTGGCTATGTTGGTTAAACTGGGACCGGGGCAAAGGGGCTTTGCCCTTCTCTAGATTTATTTATTTGCCCTCTGATAATATATAATATTAAGCTTAAAATGGCGTCGCATAAAAAACCATATTGCTTTGAGAGAAATCCAATATTTAAATATTTGCCAGGGAAGACTTCTACAGTGTTTTTCTAGAGGCATCTAATAATGTTTTTAAAGTATATTTTCGTAGACTACTCTACATAGCTTGTGATAGTGTCCCACAGCCACTGCGACCATCACACCCTAATAGCGTGAGCATTGTTGCACATTGCGGTGAGTTGTGTCCCAAAAGGAGAGTGTTTATTCCTCGAATCTTGAGAGAACAGAAAATAGCTCGTCTTACACTGTTAGCTCTCACCTGAGACAATATAAAGTCATGTTGAGATATTTATTGTGAATCTATAGCTCTCGAGCGCACGGAATGGGGTACGAGGAATATAATAGAGGAATGTTGTTTTCCTGGCCCGGCTGGTTGTCACTGAACCCAACAAATACGCCAAAAGTTAATTTGGGTTTGCTGACTGCAAACTATATCTACGACCTAAAAATATAATTATAGTTTTTATTTATATACCGGTACAGTATATTTAGAGTTATTTTAAGGTTAGGAAATTATCTTAAGGAAACGGGGGGAGTCTTGTGCCCTTTACGAAAGGTATTTAACCTAACTTGACACTACTTAACCTTATCTAATCTAACCTAACTTAACCTAACTTTTTTAATCTATCTAAGGTATTTAAAGTGCACTTTTGGAACTGATTAAATCATCACACGACTAATAAATTAACGCAAATCTAGAACAGACACAACATCCAACCCCCGACCGTCGTCTCATCACTGTGAAAGGGAAAACACGCCACCGATTGAACTAAGTGGTAGAGAGAGATGTAACCTTACAGAAAGTTACAATGATGTAAAAAGACTATTATATTTACCCCTATCCATGAACTCAAGCGATTCATAATCATATATCGTGTCTAGCTACAACCACACACGTGTCCCCATACGAATATTCTTCACATGCTAAATCCCAAAACGCAACAAGGTATTCACTCTCAGAGAGTATTCAACCTGAAGGTTGGCCTTGATGTGCTACCTCACGTACCCTGAGAAGAGGTCCTCCGGCCGGTTAGTGACACCCGCCCACACCATCTGTAAGAAAGCACCTATACTATGGAAGTGGTCGAGTATGGTAGCTCCCCGTTGCTTACCGGACTGAATTCAAGAGCCCACACATCTTGCCAGTCTTCCACTAATTCGTACGGGGTCGACGGTTTTACTTCCCTTCGGAGGAAGACGAGGTTACGAATTCTAAACTCTCGATAAAACCCGCATGACCTCGGCTGGGTTTGAATCTGTAACACTCCGGTCCAGAAGCAGATAATATACTTTACACCAGAGCCACCGAGGTTATCCCCTGCATATAATATACTTTACACCAGAGCCACCGAGGTCATCCCCTGCAGATAATATACTTTACACCAGAGCCACCGAGGTCATCCCCTGCAGATAATATACTTTACACCAGAGCCACCGAGGTCATCCCCTGCAGATAATATACTTTACACCAGAGCCACCGAGGTCATCCCCTGCAGATAATATACTTTACACCAGAGCCACCGAGGTCATCCCCTGCAGATAATATACTTTACACCAGAGCCACCGAGGTCATCCCCTGCAGATAATATACTTTACACCAGAGCCACCGAGGTCATCCCCTGCAGATAATATACTTTACACCAGAGCCACCGAGGTCATCCCCTGCAGATAATATACTTTACACCAGAGCCACCGAGGTCATCCCCTGCAGATAATATACTTTACACCAGAGCCACCGAGGTCATCCCCTGCAGATAATATACTTTACACCAGAGCCACCGAGGTCATCCCCTGCAGATAATATACTTTACACCAGAGCCACCGAGGTCATCCCCTGCAGATAATATACTTTACACCAGAGCCACCGAGGTCATCCCCTGCAGATAATATACTTTACACCAGAGCCACCGAGGTCATCCCCTGCAGATAATATACTTTACACCAGAGCCACCGAGGTCATCCCCTGCAGATAATATACTTTACACCAGAGCCACCGAGGTCATCCCCTGCAGATAATATACTTTACACCAGAGCCACCGAGGTCATCCCCTGCAGATAATATACTTTACACCAGAGCCACCGAGGTCATCCCCTGCAGATAATATACTTTACACCAGAGCCACCGAGGTCATCCCCTGCAGATAGTATACTTTACACCAGAGCCACCGAGGTCATCCCCTGCAGATAGTATACTTTACACCAGAGCCACCGAGGTCATCCCCTGGATTTTTCCTGTTTTATAAATGCATCTCTCTATTTATTAACTGTGGATGTATTTTCGACTGACCGCTTCCCACGATGTTATGAGAATGGTTGCGAGATCTGCGACCAGTTGAATTGGCCGCGCAACCAAGTCGGTGAAAAGCTTCATTTAACTTTTTTTTTTTATGTTACGCACTACGTTGTAACCAAGCCCCGGATTTTGATGACATGTGGTTTTTTTTTTGTGTTAAACAGACAAAGCTAATGTACACATACATTATGTTTATTACCTTCTGGTTGTGGAAACGTTTTAATAGGTCGTTATTTGGTAATTTTTGAGGCATTGAATTAGTTGTTTTTTTAATATTCGTTATATTGAAAATTGACGCCTGGATACAAGAGCTATTTAAACCCAGATCTTTGGCTGGGTTTTATTCCCGTGTCTAGGTGTCATTTTTCAATATAACGAATATAATATTTAGATACGACCGTAATTAACACACATATTATTTTAGCTACGATATTTAATTCATATTTTTTAATAGTTGCTATATTTTGTAAATGCATAAATATAAATACTCAAACACAAATATTTATGTTCAACAAACAGTTGACTGAATGAGACGATGTAGGCAATTATCTTTGTATCTTCTTGTTTGGTTGCAAGATCCACATTCCTGGCGAGACACTGTAAGAGGGTTGAGCTCGCAGGGGCGCTTGGCACCTTGCTACTCATCCGGGCTCTTTGCATTGCGTTTTATTCCGCCAAGGAATAGTGGAATATCAAGATAAAACACCTCATTACACCCCTCTGAGGACTATAAACTTTAACATCCAGACAAGACGAGACGGATGCCTTTGACCGTATACTAACCGGCCCGGGTGGGATTTAGTTTTGTGTTGCATCTTCACTAGAACTGAGCGTTCAGAACAAGACGATTTAGATATGAAGGAACTTTTTGACAGCTTTAAGAAATATTAAAACCATTCTCATATGTTCATACGTCAAGTCGTGTAATCTGCAGCTGTCGCTCTTGAAAGAAACTATCAATATCGATCACTAGTTGTGTGGTAAATATGTTATCAATGTTGGCCTTAAAAAGATGTTAGTATTTTCTAAAAGTTTCTTTCTTCCAGAATCAGACTTTACGTAGACGTTGCTTGACTTTCTTATGATTGGATATTTGGAGCACCCTTTAGAATCTACAAACTTTTTTTGTCAACATTATTAACATTTTGCAATATTCAGTTGTATTGATATCTATCAAAAGTGACAGCCTAATATCACATGACTTTATTTATGGATACGTAACAGTAGATCTAGTAACGCTTCGAGCTGTCAGCAAAGTGCATTCGTTTGAAAACTGGGGTATAGCTAACACAGCTAGTTTGTCCGTCGGTGAAATCTGTAGACCTTCACTTGTCCCACGTGACCTCAAGAATTACATTTACCATAAATTATAGTTTAATGACCCGTGGGATATCCGGGGAGGGGGGGGGGATGGACTAGTCCGTTAGACTCACAGAAAACTTCGTCAACGTTGACAGGAAGGACGTAGTTCGTATCCCTGATGAGGGCACTTGTTTTAATTGCCACATGCACTTTGGTTTAAATCCAATCTGTTACTGTGGGTACATTTTCTTTGAGTTATCCTCCTCATTTCTATCTTTACATAATAAATTTAATAATCCTCGCGTTGAAAGTCCCGATTCTAGAATAGTGACATTTCAGTAAAGTTGGTAGGACTGATTAGCCAGTGACGCCGGCCGAGCATACTTGTTTTCCTGTGACCTTCAGGTAGGAAAAAAAAGATGACGTGGAAAGTGAAAGAATAAAAGGGGAAAAGAGATGAAACTCCACAAGTTTTAGAAAATATAAAAATTGGAAGACCTGTGGTTCAATAATGAGCAGCTCCATTTTCGTATTATTTTCAGGAGTTACAAAAAACTGTTTATCAAAATCGCTGGTGTGGATGGATGGAAACAAATCTTGTTATTTGTATACAACATACATATATTATAGTTGTTTATAGCCCAGAAAATATTGGTTTTATACAAATATATTTCAAATAAAGGTGTTTTATAGTAATCTAATAGTACTAGATCTTTACAATGATAAGTTAATTCGTTTATCAAATAGTTACGAAGATATGATGAAAAAATAATTGAAAATGTATGTTCATGTAACGTACTCTCCAATTCATTTCTATTAAAAAAAAACGAAAATTTACATTTTGTTTGTAATGTTAAACAGTGCCTGGATACAAAATTTAATTCAATTCACTATCTAGTGGATTTTGAGAATACTTTATTATTTCTCATTTTGCGCTTGAGTAAACTGCCCTCGATTTTAATAAAATAAACTCTTCGGGGGGACCTTATGAAAGCCCTAGTTACCAATTCTTAGCTCAATCAGTAAAATTGTTTCGGCTCTACTCCGGGGTGCAGACAGACGGACGGCATCGAAAAAAACACCTTTTCTGATTCAGGGATCGTGAAACGTCGACATTTATCAAAATCTCAGCTCGATTTTGTTGACACTATCGAGACTTCTCTCTCCCCGAGGGGCCGAGAGAAAGTAAAAAAGTTCATTAAAAATGGTCTCACTAGAGAGAAGTAGACAAATATTCTTCTCGAATCAATCAGCCGGCTTCCACAAAGCTAGGTTCAGGTAGCGACCCAATCCCCTCTTCACATAATCCTGATTTACAAAGAGCTTAAGCAGACTCCAAACTATTATTACAATGGTGTTATTTATGACAAGCCTGTTTAAAGATTGCACATCTGGGTTTTTATCACTGACCATTGACACTAGCGGACTCTGGTGTTGATGGACTCAACCCGGCTAAAAGATCTTGTACATCCCCTGTGGGCAGGGTGGAAGTCAACTGTGTCACGTGGGAAACTAGACCGATCCGATGTTTCCGTTACATCGAGCGCTCGAAGGAGTTTCTGTAATAACCTCTAGGGACAACATTAATAATGCGATAGTGTATTAATCATAAATATATAGATAAAAGCATTTTTTATTGAAAAAATCTACGCCGTTTGAGAATGTACGAGGAAGATACGCGATAAGACCGCGCGCTGCCTAAATGTCGCTGACCCTTGGGCTAGAACATTCTCTTGAAAGGGGTAGGTGACTGGTGAGAGTTTGGGAAACGCACATTTACGTCATTGTATCAAGGAAACGCGCAAGGCAACCATTCTAACACAAGGCCCACCGGTGTTATATTATTATTTTGGTTTGAACGGATAGCTCATGTCGAGATCTTGAGGGTCCAAAGAAGGGGAGGTTGTTGAATAGCTGTTTCAACAATGAAACTGAACCCTCCTAACGGAAAGCTTTCTATTGAGCGATGGCTCATAAAGGTGAGGGCTGTAAAGGTGGGGGTATTAAAGGTGTCTCATAAAACTCTTACTTTTGAGTCGGTTGGCACAGGGGGTTCATCTGGTTACTCCTCATGCGTACCTAGGCAGCTGAGATATTGCCAATAAGATTCTCGCTTAGGTTAAATATTGACAAACCCTATAAAGGTATGAGTTCGGTGTTTACTGGAATGGACACACAATTATTTTATGTGATTCTGTACATATTTATAAAAAACATATTTTACTGTGAAAAATCGAAACATCCACATATGTTGTTTGATCGTTAAGACCTAATGCCCCGGAAACGAAATCCAAGGCAGGAGCATACAACGACTCTTTATGACTCGAATGATGTAATTCAATTGAAGGGGAAACAACACAAATTGATTGGCCCTGTCTTCTCTCGTACTGCCAGATAGCTCTACCCAGGAACTTATAAACACTTGTTTTTTGTTTTTGTAGCGCCTTAAGCCCACTAGCCCATGAGCTACAAGCTAAAATTTCGTATCATCCGAAGCAAAGGAATGTAATAGCAGCGGGGTAGCCGCCTGGTGTCGAACCAGTGAGCACGAAATATGCCGTCCCCTTCCTCCGGCAGAGCTAGTCAGCGTTAGTTTGATTTCTTAGTCCCCTTCCTCCGGCAGAGCTAGTCAGCGTTAGTTTGATTTCTTACGCCACTTCCTCCGGCAGAGCTAGTCAGCGTTAGTTTGATTTCTTAGTCCCCTTCCTCCGGCAGAGCTAGTCAGCGTTAGTTTGATTTCTTACGCCACTTCTCAGTACCCATTCGGCTTAAACGTATACAATAATTAAGTTAGTTGGATAGGTTGAGGAAAACCCGCCTCGGTGGCGTAGTTGGCTAACGCGCTTGTCGTGTTGAGCTTGACTGCTGAGGACGGGGAGATCGAGGTTCGAATCTCGGTCGGGTGAACTGGGGGTGGTTTTTCCTAAATGGTTTTCCACTCTCCCTCCAGGCAAATGCGGGTTCACTTCCTCTAATTCAACCTTCCCAATTCCTAATCCATTAGCGTAATTAGTACTTAAATCGTATAACCCAAATGGTTAGTAAGACGTGGTGCTAAAAAAAGAGTTGAGGAAGGTATAATGTTAGAGTTAATTGAGTGGAAGGAGAGGGCGAAGGTAGCCTATTTAGGAAAACCCACAACACACGTGACCAGGAGTTGAACCCCGATATTCCAGTCATCGGCAATCCAGCCTAGCACGAAAATGACGCCTTAGATGATGCGAGCACCGGTTCGCATGTATAAATGGGGTTATCCACACGGAATGTGTATTTGTTTGTATCATATAACCAACGGCCGCCAGACGGAGCGCCGAGACATGAATTCTGCGTTATTCAACAGGGGGTTTGTTATCTTAAAATATAGTTTACGTCAAATTAGAGGTGAAAGATCCCTATAGTAGTGGTAACTGACCTTTTTAATATACCATTGTTGTTAGATCATTAAATTCCTCCCCATCTCCCCCTAGTTTTGCTGATAGTTATAAAAACCTTTTAAAAATTTGCTTTCTAGTCACTTCTTTATTTTACACAAATCAATGTAACCTTCCATTGGCAGAAAATTGGCAAAAAAAAAAAAAAAGAGTAACTTGAAATTAGTGTGATGCCAATACTGTCAGTAAAAATTATTTATCTTCATTACTTTGGAAAGGTGATTGAAAAAAAAATTCTTAGCTGATTTTTCACGTTATTTCCAAATTGTTACATCCCACCCCGTTCGCCTAGAAGTGCTTCACGATCACCCTCCCAGCTCAGGAACCAATTCCCTTTAGGATTTAAAACCTTTTAGTTACTTTTACGTGAAATATCGCAATTTTTAGATCAAAGTAAATAGTTATAAACGTAAATCTAGCTTTGCTCAAACAAAACAGGGTCACAACAGAAAGCTCGTTTTAATCAAGTATTGTTTTTAGGGTTTTGAAACTTCTTAACTGACTTTCCTCATAATAAATACCGTAGGGTCAAGCAATTTTTCCCCCAGACAGACTTAATAAACCGAGAGTTCCCTGCCGTAGTAATATTTGCCATCATTATCTCACTACAAGTTTCGATAATGCACTAAAACAAAAACATCGCCCTTGTGTTACAGGCATAAAGAGCCGAACTTTGTTGCCTAGAAACTCCAATTGTAAGAAGCAATGCAATCCAAACAAGTGGGTTGTTGTTGCCCCACAAGTGTTAAGTTCCCCGCCATGCCACATGTCATGCACATGTTTGAAGGTAATAACACACGCACGGCACTAGCTTTGTCACGTCTTTATCACTAAAGTGACGTAACTGAGTATTTTGCATGTTGACAGGCCTTTTCCTGCTGCTCGTTGGCGTTGGTTCACGTGTCTGGTGTGATAAGGAAGAAAAACTTGTTTCCGAGCCTCGTCTATCTTTATACGCAACATGTTGGCCAACATGATCCCAATAAGCTCATCCACAATTTGTTGGCGATGTTGTCCAACATGTTTTAGTTGTGAGGGCCGCTCATTGACAACGTGTTGAATTATGTTGATTAAATTGTTGTAGATAATAAATAGCTAGCACAACATGTTGGCTGATTTGGGAGACTCTGCGCATGCGCTGTCCAGTCAATCTATATCTATAGATTTAGCGACCTACGACCTTTGTTTTCAGATAAATTTAACATATTGGTTTGCACAGTTTTGTGGTTATGGAATGGAAAAAGTGAACAACAACCAAACTAATTGAGTTGTATCAAAAGTATTCTGTTCTTTGTAACAAGAATTCAAATAACCGAAGAGACACTGTAATGCGGTTGCAGATGAGCTGCGACCGCACGAGTTGCGTACCTTTAAAGGGACCGTTGAATTGTGGCCCGGGCTGTGGATCTAACCTAACAGACCTTCAAAATTTTGCGAAAATCATTGGACGACAGGAACTAAGGATGTTTGGACATTACGAGGGATGTCGACAAGAGACGATGATAGTTTCCATCTGTAATTTAAGACATCATGATAGAAAGCACACTGCTAATTAGGGGGATGCAACTCATACCTCTCTCTGAAGTGAGTGGGCCGCACAACAGCCCATTCTCTTCTCCCACATCGCTTCTTACGTTTTGGTTTTTACCTGCACTCCCTGCAACAGAATAAATTAAGAAATATCAAGTCATACGTCGTTATCCATGGCCAAAAATGTGGATAGTCATTAATAACTAGAGGACCCAGGATGTTGGCCTGATTAAACGTGGCTTACTTTCCCCTTTTATTGGCTCCCAGCATGTTGGCATGATTAAACGTGGCTTACTTTCCCCTTTTATTGGCTCCCAGCATGTTGGCCTGATTAAACGTGGCTTACTTTCCCCTTTTATTGGCTCCCAGCATGTTGGCATGATTAAACGTGGCTTACTTTCCCCTTTTATTGGCTCCCAGCATGTTGGCCTGATTAAACGTGGCTTACTTTCCACTTTTATTGGCTCCCAGCATGTTGGCCTGATTAAACGTGGCTTACTTTCCCCTTTTATTGGCTTCCAGCATGTTGGCATGATTAAACGTGGCTTACTTTCTCCTTTTATTGGCTCCCAACATGTTGGCATGGTTAAACGTGGCTTACTTTCCCCTTTTATTGGCTCCCAGCATGTTGGCCTGATTAAACGTGGCTTACTTTCCCCATTTATTGGCTCCCAGCATGTTGGATCAAACTTGTTACGTAATAAACAAGGGATGATGTCTGACAATAACTATAAATGAAAGCACATATGTTTGGTAAAATGAATGAACCCAATTAAAAAGCATTTATTAAAAGTAAGAACAATTCACAGTTGAAATCATAAACACACAGCTGTCAATATTATAAGATAAAATAATCAAAACCTGATTAAAATGTTCATAAAAGACATGTAAAAATATTGTACAATGAACATAATATTACAACGGTTGTAGTGGTCTCTTTACCTTCCTGTGAAATTTTAATTTTCTACCTCATCTAAGACTTTATTTTAACAACAGTGCCCCCTTCCCAAATTTCCGGAGCCCAAATTTGAAATTCCACGTGTTTTTATTTATTTTTTCTGGCTACACGTGGTGATCCCTTTACCTTCCTGACAAATTTCATTTTGCCAACTCACCTGGAAGTGGGTTTTCTTTTACGGACAGATCTACATGCCGCTTGAATGTGGGGAATACCAGGCCTCCACCATGGTTCGGATCCCACGTTAAACTGTAGGTCCTCCATTTCATCTCACAATCACCACACAATCACCCTACCATTACACATTAGCGTAAGTGCGTATAATCCAAACGGGTAGTAAGACGCGGTGCTAATAATAATAATACTTGCCGCTTTATACATCACCAACCGGACAACCCCATTCCGTGGGCCGGCTCTGGCCCGCGAGCCATTGTTTGGGGAGCCCTAGTCTAAGGAGTCACTCTCGCAATAGACTAGACTTCCAATTACAGGGAGATCGGGGTTCGAATCTTGGTCGGATGAAGGGAAGGTGTTTTTCTACTCTCCCTCCACGCAGGTCGTACATTAATTTATCCTTAGGCAGAACGTCTTTCAAGACTTTAAACCTCGTGTACTGTTAAAGGCCCAATCTTGTAAGCTACTCCATTGTGCAATCTGTTAAGTAAGACTTCTCGCTATCTTTCAATGTAAACAGTCTGTGCACTATATCTCTTGCGAGTAGCTATCTGGATATATCAGATTGATAAGCTTACTTTAATTTTTACACTCGATGTTCGCTTACCAAGTTCATGTATGTGTGTCCGTTTGAAGTCTTAATATATTTGTGCGATTAAATCATCCAAATTAATAAATCTTACTTTTTCCCGGTAGAATGTTTTGATCTTAATAGTTGGCTTCAAACCTTGTTAATGTCTCCAAGGATGGGGGACAGGGATTGTTTTATAATCCTGCCAATTTTTAAAATGAAGTTTGGTATGTACGCATATGTACCTATTACGCTAATGTGTCAGGATGAAGAAGGTTGAATTTAGAATAAGTGTACCCGCATATGTGTGGAGAGAGTATCAAACCATTCAGAAGAAAAACAACGTAAGTTAACCCGACCGGGACTCGAACCCCAATATGAAATTGTGCTGGGCTACCTACAGTTGGGTGGATCTTTCCCTGAAGTTCACGGGGCTACGATGATCACCCCCCGAGGTAAGGACACGGCGATTTTAGCACTCAGAAAGATCAGAAATGCAAAATACCCTCTGCATGTAACAAACAGGCCGGCCAGTCGGGAAAAATATGGAAAACCTGGACAATTCAGGGAATTCACAACTACTCAGAAAATAAGGAAACTGCGAGGAAAATTTCTGGGTGGACTTTGTTTTTATCAAACTTATGTGCATATAATATCTTAAAGAGCATTTCAAAAATCAGATCTCCCCGTTATTCGCAATCCAGCATATTGCGAGTGACGCATTACATCATTAGAGCATCGAAGCGGGTAAATTCACCTGGTGGTGTGATGTTCGTCTACTGGACATATTCCCGCCAAACTTTGGACACACATAGGTACATATCTCTCATTGATATATCTACAGATATTATTATCGTGGATCATGACACTGGAAGCGACTAGGCTAAAAGATAAAACCTTCATTCTGTACTTGTGGGAAGTTGTATAAAACATGATTGGGATGCATTTATTAATATTTGTTACCTTAATGAGAACCATTGAGGCTACAGTCGGAAACTTGTTAATTCAATTAGTGTTGCGTCTTCCTACTGATCTAAAGTTTCTGCGTTCATATCCCAATAGGTTCAAAAAATATTGAGTCTTAATTTATCATCCATTAGGGGTAAATGTCGTGTGCGTTTTGACTCAATTTATATCACAAACTTCGGAAAACACATATAGAGAGAGGTCACTGTGAATGGGAAACCTCCGTGTCGGTACTCGAGCCCCGGATCCTTAGCACGGATAATTTGGAAATTGTGTTTATTTCTTTTCTCTTATTTGCTATTTAAATAAAATCAACGTGTATATAGGTAGGTTGGCCAAAATCTTAAAACTCGTGTGAGTTACTCATGTATAGTAGGATTGTGGTAGGAAGAACCGTATTTCACAGCAACAAAATCTGATAGATCTTCTTTAATATGTCAGGTTACATCTGCAGCTGTCAATTTCGATGGATAGTATCAACAAATATAAAATTACACAAGTATAATGAATGCTATCACTGTCTCCACAAAAAAACTATGTATTTTTAAAAAGGTAATTTCTACTATTATTATTATTATTATTATTAGCACCGCGTCTTACTACCCGATCGTATTATACGCACTTACGCTAATGTGTAATGGTAGGATGATTGTGAGATGAAATGAAGGACCTACAGTTTAACGTGGAATCCGAACCACGATGGAGGCCTGGGCATTCCCCACATTCACAAGATGTCTTGTCAGAGGTGAAGGAAGGGTTTGGTAATCAGATAAATCTTTGCTGGGACCGAGGATTGAACCCCGGCCGCCAGCATAGAAGTCTGACACCTTACCCCTAGACCGCCAGGTCACCAATTTCTATTAGAATCCTACTATAGCGTTGTTGAATCTCCTTACTTTGTAAGCAACAATCGAACAATCTAGAACAGTGCTATTCAGCCTGGGGCACGCGAAGAGATCTTAGAAGGTACGTAAAATCTAATATACATGGTCACAAATGTCAACTTCGACTTCAATTTGAAAACAATACGGCTTCAACAATTATGAATCCTCACCATTAATGTTAAATTATTTCCATTGTGGGCTGTTATGTACAGTACAAGACAATATCCATCTGGAAAAAGACTGAATCGAATTGGAATTTGCCATAATTACTTGATTTACTAGAATTAAACTAAATATTATATTATTGCGCAATAAAAAACATTTTCCAAGTAATTTTAGTACCGGTACATAATGTTATACAAATAACCAAAATAATTTTTCAATCATAAAACCACCAAGAAAAAAAATTCTAACTTCGATTCGGTTTCGAGAATATTTCATATATTTGATTCGAAATCGAAAAAGTGTACTTGTTACACCACCAATATAAATATTTATTATTTAAGGATAAACGTTGAATAATCAAGGTTAAATTTAAAGCTATCCCCAAGAGACCCGTACATAGTAACTTTCAATCTAGGAGCGCCATTTTTCCTCTTTCTCTTCTTTATGCGATTAATTTCTGGACGTCTACATGAGAGGCAATGGCGTATATTTTATTTAATAGCTTTATTCTCCCTTTTCTCATCTAAAGCTTAAAGTTTGCTATAAAACACATTATTTTGGATATAGATAATAAAGTACGTATAGCCTGCGTTATGCAGCAACAACTTTAGGGGTACAAAGTTGAGAAATTAGTATATATGGGGATACATGAACAAAAAAGGTTGAATACCACTCGTATGGAAGCGACATTTTCTCAAAACGCTAGTCACGTGGGTATTCTGAATTGTATCTGATATTGTTTCTTTTTCCTTAGCACCGCGTCTTACTACGCCTACCTATATTCATTCTCTAGGTTCTAGAACAACCCACTTTGTATTTCATAAATATATATATTTTCCTAAGAGAAGTTTATATTTTAAAAATTTGATGAAAATTGGCTGAAATCAATTTAATTTTTAAAATTTTAAGGTATTTTTTACTTTCTCTCAACACCTCGAAGAGAGAAGTATTGTGATCGTAAAAAATTGAACTTTGAGATGTTAATAAATGACCAAATTTCCTGACTCCCTGAAACAGAAAAAAATGTTTTTACGTTGCCGTCTGTCTGTCTCTCTGACTAGAGCCGTCTGTCTGTCTCTCTGACTAGAGCCGTATGTCTGTCTCTCTGACTAGAGCCGTCTGTCTGTCTCTCTGGCTAGAGCCGTCTGTCTGTCTCTCGGGCTAGAGCCGTCTGTCTGTCTCTCGGGCTAGAGCCGTCTGTCTGTCTCTCGGGCTAGAGCCGTCTGTCTGTCTCTCTGGCTAGAGCCGTCTGTCTGTCTCTCTGACTAGAGCCGTCTGTCTGTCTCTCTGACTAGAGCCGTCTGTCTGTCTCTCTGAATAGAGCCGTCTGTCTGTCTCTCTGACTAGAGCCGTCTGTCTGTCTCTCTGACTAGAGCCGTCTGTCTGTCTCTCTGGCTAGAGCTGTCTCTCTGACTAGAGCCGTCTGTCTGTCTCTCTGGCTAGAGCCGTCTGTCTCTCTGACTAGAGCTGTCTGTCTCTCTGACTAGAGCTGTCTGTCTCTCTGACTAGAGCTGTCTGTCTCTCTGGCTAGAGCCGTCTGTTTGTCTCTCTGGCTAGAGCCGTCTGTCCGTCTCTCTAGCTAGAGCCGTCTGTCTGTCTCTCTGGCTAGAGCCGTCTGTCTGTCTCTCTGGCTAGAGCCGTCTGTCTGTCTCTCTGGCTAGAGCCGTCTGTCTGTCTCTCTGACTAGAGCCGTCTGTCTGTCTCTCTGACTAGAGCCGTCTACTCGGGCTAGAGCCGTCTCTCTGGCTAGAGCCTAAACCATTTTATCATTCAGGCTAAAACCTTCTATCAAGTGTTTCCATAATGTTCCGCAGAGACGTTTTTGGAATTAAATGTCTAACCCTCAAATTAACGGCAGTTTACAGGATAAAAGAGAGAAAATAAATTGTCTCGAAATCCGCTTTGATGATGTTGACTAATTTTCGTATGTAGTCATTGTTTACCATTACAAACAAAATTGTTATCATCATTTTCCGATTAAAATGACTTCTAGAGTCATTTACATATCGAACATTTTCTATTTTTATTATATGCCCGCAATTATTTTTATACATAATAACTTATTTAAAAGATGTAGAACTATTTCTTTATAAAACTCTTTTATTTGATTTTTTTTTATAAAACCAACAGTCTCTGAGCTATTAGTAAATATATACTTTTTATTCAAATATTTCAAAATAAAATTGATTTTTATGCTCGTTGGACATAGATATTTCTCTTTTCTCAATGTTTATGTAATAGTGTATATAATTTCATTTATAAATACTTATTGATGGAGTGTTTTTGCAACAATATACTATATTTCAGAAATGAATACAAAACTATTTTCTATGACCCTATACATTGTAAACATAGTTTTAAAGTTGAAACTGTATTCTCTGAAAGATTTAAAAAAAAGTATTTTATTTTATCATTATAAACTTAATGTCCCAGAAATGAAAAGATGACTGTTACAGGAGCGTAGAATGGATCATTGTTAATCGAACGGTGTAATTTAATAGTGCACTCACAACATATTGCTATTTATTTTTTCCTCCTCCCTTGTTTGTTCTCCTACTGTCAAACAACGTTATAAACTAACTTGGTTTCTGACGTTTATGACGATTCTAGCGCCTTAAAAGTCGACTAAACGTTGATCCGATGACATGGCGTCACACCCCTGTGACAACGCAGGTCGTGTTATCTGTTTGCCTAAAAAATAACTCGTGTGTATTGTTTGTCATCTTCAATGGATGTACAACACTGCACACGAGTCTGGCACCCACCTGACTGCAATGCGTGGCCTGGAGCGTTCGTCTCTTTGGGGAGAGCCGACATCTCAGCGGCGGTCGCTAGGAGCGCCGGCACCAACCTAGGGATGTAGTCTCGACATTGTGCTCATTAAAAGTATCGGAACAAAACTATCGATACGGTACTATGTATCGAAAGAAAAGTATCGATAACAGTAAGTATCGGTATCAAAATTTCAATCTGGAAAAAAAAAACTCTAGTAATTTTAATTTCAACTTTTGCATCATAATAATTGTATTTTAATATTCATTTAAACACTGAAAACTATAATGATTGATCTCTAAAAAAGCCTATTTTGTTAAGTTTATGATAACTGAGCTCATTGATAAGGAAAAGGGCTGTAACAAAGATGGTTGCCACTCATTCGGAGCCCAGTCAGGCATCAGGCCACGAACAAAATGAATGAGAACTGAGAAATAGTGTAATTTGTTACTCCCCCACAGTCAACCCTAGTAAACATCCCAGCATGAGTGGAGATAGCCAATAAGTGTTTTCTTTTCGATACCAGTGTGTGAGTACTAATATCAATAAAAGTATCGAAAGGAGAATATTGCTATTTGAAAAGTATTTATACTTTTTTCACAGCCCCACAACAACCTAACCTAACCTAACCTGGGTGTGATAGTGGTTGCTAAGCTTAACAAGTGTTCACTTTTTGATAGTAAAATGGAATCTGACACATTGATATGTGTTTTTATTTATGGTGCATAATACTGGAGTAGCAGGGGTTTTCAGCTTTAAGGGAGCTGGGGCTACAATTGAGTCCACGAGGCTAGTAGTCTAGCGTCGGGCCATATCATATAGGACTCACGCAGACACACAAGATGTTATACAAATAGAGCAGCGCATGAATATCTGTTAGCGCGTTCACGGATTATTCCCACTAAAGTCAAAACTTTCTTTTTATAGGGTAAAACAACGTCAACTTCACTACAGTGGATTACTTTTCCAAGAAACTTGGTGGGTCGCATGTAACCAGCCAATTAAAAACTCTTGAAATAAGATATATTATGACCCCTTAAAAAGCTATTCTACATCCACTAATTGGAAAAAAAAGGGCACCCTTAATATATTTATTTTTTCAATGATATCGCCCTTCTTTATATCAAAGTGTTTGTTGTAGTAAAATATAGAGGGTAACATTTTCTTATAGTTTTCTTTTTGGTCCTAACTGTTCTCATACATTCTCGCAGGGAAACTTATTGAGTTTCCCTCTAAACTATTTTCCTATCACGCCCAGGCTACGTTATATCGAGAGTCGTAAGGATTGTGGATCATTGCTATATTTTCCAACGATCTACTGGTTGTATAAAGGCGCGCCAAAAAGTAATCCCACCTAAGCGCGAAATTGAGCTCGGGCCGTTCTTGTACGGATGGATGTATTCTCTTTTTGTTTTATAGCAAGTGTCGTCAGAGTTAGCTCTTGACAATTGTTCGGTGTGACTGCATTCACATCCCTGTTAGCTTCATTAGGGGCGTCACTTCCTCCTCCCATTTTCTGTCTCTTCATTTGCTATTGCCAGTGGCGTGGCGTGGCGTGGCGTGGCGTGGCGTGGAGTGTTTCTTGGGTAGACAGAGCTCGTTTAAACTGTACGGTTTTCCTTGAAAGGTAGCAGTCTTATTTTGATGAAGTTCACTATTTTGTGACCCGATATTATAAACTACACCATAGTGGAATAATGTAAGGCGCGCTAGCCACCTTTCAGAGTAATCGAAAGGACCGGTTACACGGAGCCGCACCGCACCCGCGCGGACGAATCTTCGGGAGAGCTTTGCTTTGTGCGGACCGTGTAACAACCCCACCACCGGAAATAAATGCTCGGGAGCTTCCGAACTTTGTTTCCATGGTAACCACTAAGCACTGTAGGGATGGGTGAAACAGTGATTTGACGATACCGGTGATCACAGGGACCTTGATTTTAAAAGAGCAGTGATTTATACCAGTGATTGTAAAACTATGCATTTCTCCCACGGCTGTTGCACGAGTGACGCTGTAGTCATTGTTTACAACATTGCGTACAAGATAAACAATATTATATACAACATTCCATTGGACTCTTGGGCGCAGGTCGGCTCCGTGTAGCCGTAGTGTGATATGTTCTCATCACACAGCAACACACTCGCTTGTCGTGTGTCGACAGGAATATATGTAGCGCTGAGAGATTGTGTGATATGTTCTCATCACACAGCAACACACTCGCTTGTCGTGTGTCAACAGTAATATATGTAGCGCTGAGAGATTGTGTGATTGGCAATGGGGACCAACTGTAGAACTATTCACCGGTACAGTCTCAACAAGCTCTGCTTATCGTGGCATCACTCCTCTACACGTCATTGGCATCGGAATTCAGAGGTACAGAAAAAACAACGCAATGTTTTACTTGGCATAAAATATTTACTTTTGCTTATTCCCTCCCAGTAGAACTGACGAGTACTAGAGAATGAGGCGCGTGTTACTGTCGAATGGCGCTCTGTCGTGGATACTCGGGAAAACGTCCGTCTGTTCTCTAGCGATCGTTACCCGGTCATTAATTCATTGTGACGTTGAATGAATTAATCGGTGGCTTATGAAACAATTGAACAATGTCAAACGGTGCTATTGTGTCAGCAACGTAATCAGCAGGCAGAAATACAAGTTGAATTTCTATTATTATTTGCGTATAACTCGAGTGGGTAGTAAGGCTAATAATGGTCTATTATTATTTGTTTAGGTAAAAAAAGTACTCTATTATTCCAAAGACTGTTAGTATGAATTTGTTTGTTGAATCAAAAGTATACAATTTGAACACGGCCCGTTTCGGTGGTCACATGGTTTAGTGCTCTAGCAGTAGACCAGAATGCAAATGACGTGTAGAATCTTCTATGACCATGACAAAAAATGACTGCATTTATTTAAGGGAGGTTTGGCTAGATCAATCCGTGTTCGTTATTAATTTAGTGATTGAAAATATTTGTTAAATATCATAGAAAGTGTATCAACCTTCCAATTTTATAAACTTTTTTTAAATCATAATTTAATTTAAAGTTTGAGGTTCTTAACGAGAGTCCTTCTGCCAACTTTACTCTCCATTTTGGAGTAGACCCCGATTCGAAACATCGTCACACTACTTAAATATTGCGAATAATCTGTACGTAGCATTTTACTATTGGTATAAATAATGTCTATGAAGCGACAGCTGCAGATCTCAGCACAGATGACTTGTATGCATCTGTTCAAGTAGATGGAGTTACTCTTCCAGCTGTCAGATGAGCTGATTCTTTTTAACATTGGACTGTACGTAGGATGATATTTTTCTAGTTCAAATAAACCAAACATGTCCTTAGTTCTGTTCCAGAATATAGTAGTTGTATCTTTCCATGGATGAGTCTCACAGGACATATAAAAACACCACTCCATACGCTGAACACACGTCACCCTCTATCCACAAGAGTTGGCACTATCTTCATCACCAGACGGCGTTCGCTCGGTCGCTATGGATCGATTCCGGGCTGACGCCGTGCGGCTATGTTTTAGTCTAAGTTAGTTATTAAATGTAAAATACCACAGTAAAAAGTAAATTAAATCTGGATACAATTTGACCAAAGCCGATTGAAAGCATAATTTGACTTAACTAGAAAGACATCCCTACCGGCTGATGATTACATGTTTAATTGTTTTAATTAGTTAGTTTTAGTTATTTATATTGACCAAAGCCTCGATAGTTAATATATTTCTCTTGCAAATGTGTATGTATATATGCTATTTCTCCACTGTAACAGTATATTAATGAGCGTGGGTGCTAGGTGACGCGCTAGTCTCAGGGGTGACCAATGTGTGACGGTATTTCCATTCTTCCAGTTGAACGCTAGAGGGTGCTCACCAGGTCAGACATAGCATACACAGGCCAATTCTGTTAGGGGAAACAGGTTTTTTTTTGCCAATTATAAATGCTATTAAAACAATTTTTATATATGTATACGTTAAGTAATGCTCTCGATAGCTATCAATATTGATAGATATTGTCAATACTTATAAAATAGTAAAATTTTAGCAATGTTTACAGCAAAATAGTTTGTATTTTCTACTCTCTTCAGATTAAATTGAGGTTGAAAAGTAGGTATATATTAGGAGGCTGACATGTATTTTTTGTTTGGATATCAATTTTTAGTAATACATTTTATTGTGTGAACTGGTTTGGTTATCAATTATTTTTTTGCTATACGTAAAATTAATAACTACATATTAGTTCCAAATATGATGGAAAGTGTCGAAGAGCTGTGCCCTACACCATCTCTCAAAGAATCTGTGGGGTTGAATCCCAGGCGATTCAAAATTGAGTCTTTTAAATAACGTTGTATAAACATATCTGATGTAGTCCTCAATAATGGTAAATCATTATAAAATGCTTAGTAGAGTTGATTTACAATCACTTCGACCTTTTCTGACTGCTCAAAAGTTGTTTAGTATTCATCTGACCCTAAAAATGCATTATCGATTTGTACACTTGAATGTCGATTTACGGAGGGTAGTTTTACACTATCCCTCTACGCAAATGTGGGTACACGTCCTATAAAATTCAACCTTCTTCATTCGCAACTCAGTAGCGTAAGCGTATAACCTGAATAGGCAGTAAGACGCGATGTTAAGATGTATACAGGGTGTTTCAAACGTCTCCATACATAGGGAATGACAATTCAAACTAGAAAGGTCACATAATTGGCTGATTGGGGTGGCCTTCGAGAGTGAGGCACAGGCCAACCAGTACAGACACATGCGCTGCAATATGTCCAGCCTGCGTCATATACTGGCAGGTGTTAACGATGCGGGCCTTCAGATGGAGCATATCCCTGATTTTCTCCAGTTGGACCCGCGACTTAATGTGACCCAAGAGGTAAAAATCAAAGGGTGTGGGGTTGGAGAACGGGGCGGCCTTTCAACAAGTACTCGTCGGTCCGTCCAATTGGTAAAATGACTGTCCAGCCATTGACGCACAGGCTGGACGTAATGGGGGACATCCGTCACGCTGAGAGTACGTTGGAAAATCTCCCTCGGCAGTCAACACCAGTGCCATTACAGTCTCCAACATATCATGGTTCCATTCCCCATTCAAGGTTCCGTTAATGAAGATGGACCCATCAGCCCGCCTCCCACAGGCCACACCGCACCATCAACTTCCCGGCACCTTGCATGTTGGAATCGTCCACCCAGTGGGGATTGGTATCCTTCTATCAACGCATGTCTTGGCGGCTAACCAAACAAACCGCTCAAATAAAAGCTGGCCTCGTCGGAGAAGAGGATTTCAACACCAAAGTCCGGCTGGTCAAGTTGATCTTGCAACCATTCACAGAATGTAATACGTTGGTCATAATCGTCTTCACTAAGCTTCTGCAGCAGCTTTACTTGGTAGGAACGCCTTTTGTCGGTTTTGACTATTAGGTGAATGCTGCTTTTGCTGCCGCTGGTCTCGGTGGAGAGGCACCTGATGCTTTTTAGGTTTTTTTCAACAGTGTTGCAAGCACGGCAGTCTACTTTCTCTCGTCAGTAGCCGTCAGTGGACGTCGCAATCGGTCTGGTCTCTCGCATTCCCGGTCTTTTGAAACGTTGTCATGAGTGACGGTCTTTCCTGACCCATGCCTCTCGTTGAACACCTGTGCAACATGCCTGGTACTATTTGACCCATGCCTCGAGTTGAACACCTGTGCAACATGCAAGGTGCTATTTGACCCATGCCTCTTGTTGAAAACCTGTGCAACATGCAAGGTGCTATCTGACCCATGCCTCTTGTTGAAAACCTGTGCAACATGCAAGGTGCTATCCGACCCATGCCTCTTGTTGAAAACCTGTGCAACATGCCTGGTACTATTTGACCCATGCCTCTCGTTGAACACCTGTGCAACATGCCTGGTACTATTTGACCCATGCCTCTCGTTGAACACCTGTGCAACATGCAAGGTGCTATCTGACCCATGCCTCTTGTTGAAAACCTGTGCAACATGCAAGGTGCTATCTGACCCATAGCCTCTTGTTGAAAACCTGTGCAACATGCCTGGTGCTATCTGACCCATGCCTATAGTTGAAAACCTGTGCAACATGCCGGGTACTATCTGACCCATGCCTCTAGTTGAACACCTGTGCAACATGCCAGGTGCTATCTGACCCATGCCTCTAGTTGAAAACCTGTGCAACATGCCGGGTACTATCTGACCCATGCCTCTCGTTGAACACCTGTGCAACATGCAAGGTGCTACCTGACCCAGCCAGAAGGATGATATACACGCGCTCGTCACGAATCACTGGCGTTCTGGCATCTCACCTGCACAGAAAGAACAGTCGTCTTATGTATAGATAATTGTGACATACTATATATTATATAATAAATATCCTCACCACCACTTGGAACCTAACTAGGATTCCATTTGCGTGTGGTCAACCTAGCTTACGCGACTGAGCCACGGAGTGTATGTTTACCAGATTGTGGCGACTGCGTAATTAAGACATAATGACTTATGAGAGCTGTTAATCACTAGGGCCAAGATTTTTATGGCCTACAAATATTTAAAAAATATCTTGTAATTTTAATTTAAAAATAATTTTAAGTTTATAAAAAAAATACCTCTTTACAAATGGAAATTAAAAAGTACATATGCATTCAAAGCATGTTTGTAAACATTAATTCTTGCATTTCGTTAAATGTAACTTTGAATTTCAAATATCTGCTTCAGAAAAAAAAACCTCCTCTTCCAACGCAACCCTCTCTATCTTAGTTTGTGTCCCACCAGGAACTTACAGCCAGACAACCAAATAGGATATTAAGGTAGAGGCCTAAATTGTCTCATCATTTCTACAAGTGTGTTATTAAATACATTATAATTGACTATCTATGCATGTCATCAAAATTTGACATGAGCCCTGTTCATCCAATTACTGCTCGGACATTATCGTGGGGAGGGCAGTTAAGAGAGTTGATTCTATTACATTATTAAAACTTCATGACAAAAAAAGCTTAATAAAAAGGCTATAGCATCTGTTTCTCGGTGAAGATAAACATCTCTATGGCCTNTCTGTTTCTCGGTGAAGATAAACATCTCTATGGCCTCAGCCTGCATTCGAGCTAGACTGACAGAGTGGCCGCCGTCGGTTGGTGCAGATTGTGCCAACCTCCACGGATAGAGCGTATAATGTGATCAGCACACGAACCCTCATAGCCGTTAATCTCATTTTTCTAGACCCGAGCCTCTACTTTTTTTCATTCAAGTAGCTCCTCATATGTCCTCACGAGGTTGAGTTGACCTTTACAGAAGAATCTGAAAGCGCCGGGGATCAAACCTCGAGCCTCTGTATCTGTAGCCAGGAAGTGTGACCACTGGACCACAGAGGCGGCTCTCGAGGAAGATGCCCAGAGATGTTTAAAAACAAACGTGTTCCACAGTATCTGTTTTCTGTAGACCTCACCTCTTGATGGATGAGACTGGACTGTTTTATACATGGACAACCCTGTTAGGTGGAATCCACATTATTTAAAAGCTGTTTTTGCTGAGCTCACTTCCTCTGTCCTGACCCTATACTCGCGTCCCTCTCCCCTCAGCTAGTTCGTGGTGATTATAGTGTTCAATTAAACATTCTATTATTGTTTGCAAACGAATTGCACCGGCGTTCTTTCATGGAGAGGAAGAGACATCACAATTATAGGCAGAGTATAATAGCCGGGAGCTGGGGCGATTGTGTCGTCATATATTATAGCTCAACAGAACATAAACATGTTTTGAACGGTTTTTATTTTATTTTGTTTATAATTGCATGTAAGAGAATTTTTTTAAATTTGAGTGAATATTTAAAACATGTAGGTCATATTTTGAATAATATTATTAAATATTTATTCAAATTAGATAGTTGTATAAAATTACTTCCTGTCTTAATAATAATAATAATAAAACGCTGACAAAATGGGCATGTTTTTGCAATGTCTAAATAAATCATATTTCTCTAAATAAAAAGTATATCATTTTTAAACAAACTATATATGTAGACTAACTATCCATATTTTCAGCCATCCTAGGTCATTAAAGGATGTACTTGAACGAACGACTTTTTTTGCATCTCTGTGCATTTTTGTTTAGTACATCTTCAAGGGCATATGTGCATGCATCAATTATTTAACGACATAGATATCTAGTAATTATCTGGCAATCATTCAGTCGGTTATTGGATCCCTGATTCTCGGAGGTGTTAAAATATTCGTTCGTCCAATCCAACTGTAATTTAAACTGTGGCACATGGGACTAAAGACGGCTAGAATTACTGCAAGCTGTCTTGTTCTGACTATTCCACTGGTCAGTCGGTCCCGGCAATTGTGCCTCGTGTCCTGCTGATGTAACATTCCGCCAGCAACACCGCACACAACATTTCTTACAAAGAACACGAGTTAGTTATCTTAGTTTGGGGATTAAATAGTCCTTTCTTTTTAAAATAATTAGAATTGATGCATCCGAATTTACACGTTTACCTTTATAATACTTTACTTTCTCTAGACCCCTCGGAGAGAGAAATATTGTAATCGTCAAAAGAATTAAACTGGAGGTTTTGATAAATGTCGAGGTTTCATGACCTACTGAAACAGGAAAAGTGTTTTTTTTTTCGAAACCTTTTGTCTCATGAGTTTGTATCTCGCTCTCGAGCCGAAACACTTTCACCGCTCAGGCTAAAACTTTGTAGCTGAGTTTTTCTAGGGTTCCCCCGAAGAGTTTTCGGAATGATATACAATCCTAAAATCAAGGGTAGTTTACTGAACGATAAAAATAACAACAAAAAATCAATTTTCTAAAAATCCGCTGCACCGATTATCAAATTTTGTATCTAGGCATTGGTTAACATTACCAAAATGGCAATTTTCATTTTCCCATAAAAATGATTATTAGTGTACTTTACATAATCTGAAATTTCTAGTTTTGATTATATTTGGGAAACTATTTGAGATATTAAATAATTTGTTTAGGTAAGGTTGTAGTGCGATTTAAAATAAAAATCCTTTATTTGGAATAGATGGATGGTTCTAGCCTAAAACTAATTGTTTCTGAGCTTCAGGCAAATATATTAATTGTTCAATGTAGCTCTAAGAACAGTAATATATTGCTATGCTCTTTGTTCCTCTTAGCTCAATGTTTATAATTCTATACCATTCTATGCTATGTATTATTTTCAGTCATGCTCTTCGGCTTAATGTTTCTCCAACAATGCTATTTCCTTTCACAAATCTTACGAGCTTTTAGTGTATGTTTACATTTTAAGATAAACTAGAAAGTCTGTGTGGTGTACTGTTCCATTTATTTACTAATATAATATTAATAATTACCCGCTTCGGTGACTGCATGGTCTAACGCGCTACTCTCGCAATAGACAAGACCGCTCATGACGGGGAGGTTTAGGTTTGAATCTAGGTCGTGTATACTGAGGGTTGTTTTCCAAAGTGGTTTTCCACAATCTCTCCCCACGCAAATGTGGGTACACTTTATCTTAATATAACCTTCCTAATTCCTAAAGGTATGAGTTTTATTAGTACATAATCGTGTAATCAAACGGATAGTAAGATGCGACGCTCACATATGTATATAATATATATATAGCCACAGTGTTGAAGTCTCAATTTCTCATTTAATAGGCTTAGGCTTTCTCGCCATCGTAATTAAACCAGCGATGTTCTTATGGTGATACTTTTCATGGTAAAAACCTTGTCAGCGATATGAAAATGGGTTTTAACCCATTGCTACCCATTCAACAACACTGCCCTGTGGGATTAGCACCCAGTTTTCTGGGGGAGGGAGGGGGTTGTCCCCCAACAGAAGATGACACAGAATTATTTTAAAATGGAATCCCTCTAAAAGTATTGAATTGTTTTTAAACATTATTGGGGTTTGTTACTCCAATGAGCTACTATTTTAAATAGGCCTATTGAACAGGATTATATTAGTAACAATATTTTCAGGAAGGGCTTGAACCCCTCAAAACATCCCCCTTCTCCCCCAAGGTATGGCCTTAATATCATCTGTTTTAATTGAACAAAATAATAATAAAATGGCTATTGTGATAATACTAGGGCGTCAGTATTCATTTGGGATTGTAGGGGACGCGTGCTAGGGCCAGAATGTTTGCTGGTTTGATAGCAAAACATTTATTTGAAAAAAAAAGTCTTCTGTAGATACATAAGTAGTTTAGTTTTTATTATTATTATTATTATTATTATTATTATTATTAGCACCGCGTCTTACTACCCGTTCGGGTTATACGCACTTACACTAAATGTATAATGGTTGGGTTATTGTGAGATGAAATGAAGGACCTACAGTTTAGTGTGGGATCCGAACCACGGTGGAGGCCTGGCATTCCTCACACTCACAAGATATCTTGTCAGAGGTGAAGGGAGGGTTTGGTAATAAGATACATCTTTGCCGTTTAGTTTTAATTACTAATTACCTCAACAGTTGTTGAATATGTCAAGGATGTCCTGAAATTTAGTGACAACTTTTTCTCTTAATTTAAAAAGTTTCTTATCAAATGTGAACATACTTATGAAAGAAATTTAAGAACCTTGTTGGTATCACCATGTGATGAAAATTATACTATGTTTCTACTGGATAGAGATTTTATTTATATAGCCCGAAAAAAATATTTTGTTTTGCTAAAATAAAACTGCAAAAATACTTCCCATTCTGGACTTCCCTCCCTCCCTAACTTGACTCTTGCACTCTGCTAAATATAATATGTATTCACAAATACCCGCTTCAGCAATAATAGCCATCCCCTCACCAGAATATATATTTCCCGACCACCAAGAAATGACAATAATGGTCTAAAAATCTCATTGCTTATATTGTTTTACCATTCAGACAACTAGCCATTGTAAGGAAAAACAACACTTTTTGAGTATTTATATAAACGTTTACCTAATTTGAATGTAACGTAAATGTTTTCTTGGTGTGTTTAAATGAAATCTATAATAACGTAGTTAGCCTAAGGTTCACTTAACTTAAGGCCACCTTCAGATGGGGCCGCCACTAGCGGTGAACCAACCAACCAGTCAGACCAAAGGCAGCGCCACTGTTATGTGACAGCTGTGTCTGTAGGTAAACCCCCAGTCTATCTCCAGTATTTGCAAGTCGAAACGTCTCTCAGAAGCGCTACTAAGGGCCCCCATCGGAACATCCCTTAAAGGGCTGTCCAGGGAAGAACTTTCCTGTTACGTGAATATTAAATGGAGGGTACCACGTGTCCTAGCTAGGCGATCGTTTAGCGAGCAACGTCCAACAGGGAGATTTAGTACTTCATTTGTTTGTTTATGGAATGCAGATGACATCTTCGGTACAGTTTGTTCGCGAACTCTGAAACGTATTCACTGGTTAGGCTATATTTAATTTTGTACATCCCCTAAAAATCCTATTGCAAGTACTCGTGGCCTAATCAGCCCTAAATGATTGGGTTTCATTTTAGTGAGCTCGACATCACGTGATTGAGGACATGGAATGTGTGCACAACATTTGAATTCATACAAACTCTAGCACTATAAGGATAGGCAGGTCGCCTAGTATCGACACGTGGTACTTTCTAAATCAAGGAGATTGGGTCGGACTCGACATTTGACAATCCTGTTGAACTTGTTTAGTTTTTTCAGGTGCCTAGTAACTTTGCGTCCGTCAAGGTCGGGGGAATTTTAGACGTCATTGTAGCCAAACGTACAAAAGAACATGTCTGTAGAGCCATGGACCAACAATATAAAATGGTTGAGAATAAGTATTTATGGACCTTAGCTTTTGGCGAGATTTTCTAAGATTATTTTGTGAGGCAATGTCCAATCGTCTCTGAGAGACTGATTCTAGACCCGCCGGCTTTGAAGATATCTTATTCTTTACGTTTTGTGAAAACAAACATTGTTTGATGATTCATTTATTTTTCTGCGGCTTCAATCTCTTAATAGATTGGACTGGCGGGGATAGGTGTATTAGGGTTAGAACCCCAGTCGGGTGTACTTAGGGTGGCTTTTTCTAAATGGTCTTCCACTCTCCCTCCACGTGAATATAGCTCATTTATCTCAATTTCAGCCCTTTTCATTCTTAATATATTATCGTAATTAGTACATATGCGTATAACTCGAACGGATAGTAAGACACGGTGACAAAAAGTGTTATTACTTTCGAGTACGATCCATTAAATATTTAATTTCAACAAATGGAGTATTTGTTTAATTGTTACTTATTTAAATATGGTGTTTAGTCAGGAAGATTTGAATTTATGGACCAGGGAAAGTCTGATTGTATTTTGTGACATATATTTTCCACTACAGCTAACCCTGCACGCGGCCATACAGTAGCCAGTTTGTCTCACGACTCTGACGTCATTACACTACAGCTAACCC
>CABFOW010005734.1:0-11221 GCA_902141385.1 Timema californicum
TATATATATAGGGTAAAAGCGGGCGAAAATTAAACAGGACATAGGGGATGTAGAGATGTGAGAACGAAAATTTTCAATTATTATTTCCTCTCGATTATTCCAACTTATTAAATTGATAATAATAATAATAATAATAATAATAATCGTAGAAGTAATGATAATTAGTGGTAGTGATAGTAGTAGTAGTAAGAAACACCTACTTCAGTGGCCACATGGTCCAACGTGCTAATCTTGCAATAGACTAGACTGCCGATGACGGGGAGACCGGGGTTCGATTCGGGTGCACTGAGGGAGGTTTGTTAGAAATGGTTTATCACTCTCTCACTCACTCTCCACACAAATTTGGGTGTAATTCCTATTAATTCAACCACCTTTATCCCTAATACATTAGCGTAATTATTATTATATATTGTGCTATAAGCAATATACCGGTGTCGAATATATATGGATGCCCCTAGACACACAAAATGTTATATAGATGTAAAGCCAGAAACACAGAACTACAAATAGTCAAACACTATTTAGAGACACACAGACACACTAAGCAATATGATAAGACACACAGACTTCCACGGAAGATTGATACCTAAACTTACACAGTTATAAAGCTACACACAAAGTCAGAGCAATAAAGAGTAACAAAGCCAAACAAACATAAACACACAAAGGGAAACATAACAAGACACAATAAGAAATAGACACGCAGCCAATAAATTGAGAGAAACACCCTCACAGAGAAATTACTTACCTATACGTAGAATTATATTTTTTATAAGATGGTCACTTTTGATAGAGAATATAAATACTAATATAAATATATTATTTTATAGCAAAACATATTTTAAATGTCAACTGCATAATGTATCTGTATTTCCAAAACTCTTCTTCATGCTACAGTTTCACTATAGCACACACTAACCCAACAATGGTTGTCTAAGTATTCGTGTTAATGGATTATGAAAAGTGATCACTTATGAACGCAGTACGTAATTTTACACACATTCACCAATACAAGGTTGAGTCATTTTTGTCCTAGACTGTACATGAAACATACGGGACTGGCAGGGAGAGTATTCAACTCCACGGAGTATATTCGGTACGCTTGAATCTATTTTTTTATATAAAAATGTTGAAATAGAGATGAAAAAGTTATTAATTTAATTTATATTTTGTATACGAATTCATGTATTTGATAGGAGCTGGAATGTGTGTGAACAATTTTTAGATACATAAATATAATCAACACAAGTCGTCTTTATTAAGAGAATGTAAATACAATTGGAAGGAAGGGAGTACAAAATATAATAATGATAACAATAATAATATGTTGTTATAATCATGTTACTGAACCCATCTGTACTTCCTTGACAGTTGAAAAAATAGTTTATTTATAACAATGTTCCTATTGCTTGGAGAATAAACGTTACAGTGCGCCGAACAGGTTTTATCGCTTCTTTATCCAAAAAATGAAGAAATATATTTTAAACCCTTCAGATATAAGACATTAAATAGTTTATATTTTTTTATAAACATAATGTAAAAAGCATCATAAATCACTAAATAATTTAAATTAAATAATAAACATTTTTACAGAAGCAAATTTATCTCCAAATTTCCTGGACAATTTAAAAAATATATTAGTCGATAGCTTAGAAATTGTTAGTTTTATAAAAAATATATTTAAATTAGAATCTCTTTATATTAGTTTTACAACTTTGCAATGAAAATATTTTTCAAATCTCAAATATTTGCGATGTTATAATCAAGATTGGAAATATTCGCCAATGTAAAGCTCCATCAAAGTAATTTTACAGGAAAAATGACATGCGCCATTTCATTTGTAATGTTAAACAATGCCCTGATATGAATTTTAATTAAAATTGTTAGAGTCGATCTAGTTAAAATTATCTTTTTCTTTCTTTGACTTTAAATAAACTACCCTTAGGTTTAAGGCTAGATAGCTAATTGCAAATACTGCTCGTGAGGAACCTTGGGAAAAGCTCTGGGTCAAAATACAAACACAGGCAGACGGGATTTCACAAACCACTTTTCCGCGTTCAGTCGGTCCTAAACGCCGACATCCATCGACATCTTGAAATAAATCTATTTCTTACTATCACAAAACTTTCTCTGCCAAAGGGGTCACGAGAAAGTAAAACTAGAGTTCCATTTTAATCTTTTTAATTCGAAGTCCAAGCGATATTATAATAATTCTAAGTATCCAAAATTAGAATTAACCATTTTTATGAATGTCAACCTAACTGGTATACAATAAATCAATAACCTAAAAAAAAATAAAAAAAAATTGCATACTTAAATCAGTTTTTGCTTTTAAATGACATTATGTTGATACAAATTAATGGTCTTAGTTTGTTGTGGTTTGTTTATCTTGACGAAATAAACAAATTCAAGTGCACTGATTGCTATAAAAATGTTGTACTCTACGTCTGGCTTGAATTTAGTGAATCTTCTATTTCACATAACGTCAATAACTACCATTGTTTGACATTATTGGCATTATGGGTGATATAATAAAGATCACTAAGCTAGGGTTAAAATGGATACAGACTCGAAAAGATTAACAATTGTATTCGAGTTATACAAATGCGGTATTTCTAACAGAATTTGGATTTAAATATAATTTTTTACCATTTATTTAGATAGTCACTTCATAGGGAATCATGGTGGGTTCTAATTATTCAATTTTGGGAAATAATCAATGTCTAGTTTGCCAATGTCAAACTAGCCAATGTCGAATTAGCCAGCTATCTACAGTTATAAAAACTATTGTATTACAAATACGAGCTAGTATAGTTTTCTATTGGTAAATGTGTTCCTTCCAACAACCAAAGATTAAAACTCTCTGAACTGTGTATGGGGGTTTATAATGGTTCCTTGTAGAAGAACAAAACCTTGGATAGTTATCTGGTCATTGGTTTCTCAACGAATGTTTGATATTTTTGTGTGTATTTCTCCTGTGATATGTATATGTTAATCTTGGTACTGAAAACTCAATGTATAGTATCTATGTTAGTGTTTATCGTCTCAAATATATACTGTCAAAATAACTACCACTAATTAAGTATTAGTTTTGTATGTTTTTTTTATCCTACTGAAGTCTGTGCCGATTGCTGAACCACTAATATGGCAAGAACAAAAATATTATTTGACTGATTGTTACTTCTGTTTAACCAATATATCTGCAATTTTCTTGATATCAATTGTATTCAATATCCATCATTGTCCTCCGCCATCAGACCAGTGTTTCACAGTCAGGACCTGCCAGTTGCGAACTCACCCGAAGAATGGACCATTGTTGATGAAAACAGCGGAGACAAGCCGGCACATTGTTGGCCCTCTACATCAAACTGATAACATCTCATCACGAAGAGCCATGGCTTCAGTAGGAAAAGATCACATTACGACGAGGGGAGACTTCTCATTGATTCATCAAAGTGCAGTCTAAAAGCAGTTCCTCTTCACAAGGGTATTAAACATACCTCCGTAACATTTGATTACGCAATCCACACGAAGAAAATTTATGAAAACATAAAAAACTTACTAGGAAAAATAAAATAAATCACGTACTGTTTGAATATATATGATGGCTTAAAAATTATAACAATCGTTTAGGCATGCAATTAGGGTATAAATGTATTGCCATTTTATTTGTGAGTGGGATAGCAGATCCAAGGACAATCTCTACTCAATAAAACTTTGTACACCACTTCATATAAAACATTGTCAAGGCCACCAATAAAAATGGCCCTGATTTTTCATATCTCTATCAGAAATTACCCCAACCTGATTGATTGAGGAGATGATAAAAGGGATTTTTGTTGTTTCTCAGCAGATAAGGATAGTTACGACTGATAAAACTCTGAACAAATTTGAACTAGCATTTTGTAAGATATACAAAGATTTTTCTAGCAATTTCTTAGGAAACAATAAAGCAGACAACTACCAGAAAATTTTGTGAAAACTCCTTCAGTCAAATGAAATAATGGGTGGCGACATGTCACTACAAATTAACGTCTGTACTCACATTTGAACTGTTCTCACAAAATCGTGGTGACGTCAGTGATAAACATAAATAGCTTTTCACCAAGTCATTGCTGTTAAGGAATAATGGTACCAAGGAATGTGAAGTGCTAACATAATGCATTATAATAGCAAAGTTATAATATTAAATAATTTATATTATAGCTGCATCTAAATATCAAATTCTTTAAATTAGAAATGACACCTGAACACGAAAATCTAACCCGGGACCTTTGGCTCAGTAAAGGTTTTGTGTAAAGCTAAACAAATCCATAACATTCAGAAATAGAATCTTTTAAAAGAATGTGATATCGCGTTAAAATATCCAATTATTTTAATATACGTATTTCTATTCAATCAAAAATATCCCTTTAAATTCTTTATGCTTTGTGTGCCTCTTGGGCTACGTGCACCACAGTTTAGGAAATACTTGCCTGGATTAAAATAGTTTTTATAGCCTTTTATAGAAATAATTTCTTTCTGACAAAAATCTTCCCACATACGTACTTCATAAATCTACATCGTATGAGATCTAGTTTGTAAGAATAGGGTGAAAAATAAACATGAGAATAATATCTTAAAGAGCCAAAGAGTTTGGAATTAACTAATAAACTACATAGAAATAAGCCAAGTTTATTATATCAAACATAAAATAAAAGAAAATGCATAAGTAAATATACATGATTTTTTTTCTCAAGTGTTACTTTTTATACACATATAAAAAAGTAATTTTATTTTCCTCTATGTTGGTGAACTGTGTCCTGCTTTCTACACGGTCTAATATAGAAAGGCCTAGCGACTCTTTAGTTCCAGTTATCACTGATCAGTCATTGAGACCAAAACGTGCCTATTAGCATATTTTAGATACGTTTAAAATTCTTTCATTTTATGGTTCTAAGCAATTTGATGACCATATAAAATTGTTAAGATTTCAATAAAAAGTATAATATTAGTAAAAACACATAATCAATTAAATTAGTTATTTGCTCATGATTGCAAAATGATCTAAATGTACCTGGTAATGCTATAAATATAGTCTAGCTAATCACACGGCTGAGGGGAGGGGGGAGGACTAGACACATCGTTTGATATTTAAATGGTGAAACAATTATCATGTGAACTACGATTTCTGAGGGAATTACCGTATTTAATAATTACGTTAATGTGTTAAGGATGAATAACGTGGATTTTGAGTAAGTATACCTGCAGTAAGTATACCTGCAGTAAGTATACCTGCAGTGGGCAGACACATATTTTGGAAACAAGATTCCTCCAGTGCACCTGATAATGATGAAATCAATGGGCTGGATTTTGAATAATTTTTCTGGATAATTAAACAAGTCGGTCATTAAAAAAATTTGGAAGAAAGGTTTTTATATTGGTCAACAAATAAAAATAAATGGTACGGAACTCCGCAAGGACTTTCTCGCTCTATTGATTAAATAAGGAGATATTTACTCAAAACTTGCAATATATGTGAAACGAAATAATATACACTAGAAAACCCAAGCATTAATTGCACTATACTTATGTTAAACTTTTTTTTAGTCCAAGTTTTAAATTTTATAGTTTGTTTTTAATAAATTAAAGTCCTCATTTGTATGTTTGGACCTATAAAAAAGATCAATGTTGGGTCCACAAGGGTCAACACTTAGTAATAAAATTTCAAATTCTGGTTAAAATTTTCAACATTTTTTTAAGTGTTGCACATCTACATGTCATCGCATTGTTATTAAATTCCTCATTTATAAGTTTTGACAAATAAAAATTTGAAAATATTGACTATTGTGTCTAAAATGAAGGAGATAGATCATGTATGTAAAATATTTTCTCCTAAGAGGATTAAGGAAAAACAACATAAACTTTTAGAGATTTACTTATATTTAATTACTCTCTGACATTGGAGAATTATTGCATTACAATTTAAGTAGTATCTCTTTAAACTAAAGCTCACAAAATTGTATTAAAATATTCGCCAATATCTCAGAAACTGTTGGATTTATAAAAATATATTTCATATAAAAGTTTTTTATTTTTAATAGTTCTACAATTTTTCAATGATAAGTATATTAAATAGTTGCGGAGATATGGTAGTTTCTTCTTCTTTAAAGTACCCTAAAATTCATTTTCACGGTAAAATGAAAATAGCCAGTTTATTTATATTCTTAATCAACACCTAGATACGAATTTTAATCAAAATAGTTATAGTCGATTTTGAAAAAATCGATTCTTTTCTCTTTAAGTTTAAAAAGGCACACAAACAGACGTCAATGCAATGACCACTTTTTAGGGTCGACATCCATCAACATTTCAGGTTAGATTTTCTTTTGCGATCACAATAATTTTACCTTTTGTGTTTGAAAGTTTAAAAAATAAATATATTTAAGTATAGCTTGAAAGTTATTGGTTTTATAAAAACATGCTTCTTATAAAATATTTTTATTATAAAGATACCTACATATTTGTAAACATAAGTAATTTGATATCTCAAATAGTTTAGGAGATATTATAAAAAAAAATATAATTTACGCATCAGACCGGGGCTCTTAAAGTCATTTTTCTGAAATATTGACTGACGATGACGGGGACATACATGTTCGAATCTCAGGCGGGTATATTGAGGTATTTTTTAAAATCTAAATTGGATTCCAATATCACTCATCGAAAATACTGGTACACTTACCTTATATATTACCTTTATAATTCCTAGAACCATTAAGGTAATTAGTACATAAGCTTAGAGTCCAAACCGATAGTAAAACACGTTGTTAAAATATCTAAGAAAGAAAATAATCCTATAATTCCAAAACATAACTTCCTATTTATTTTAAATTATTTTAAAAATGTTATTTATTTGAATGATTCACAATGTATAATAGGACTATTATATTTTAAATGAAATAACAATATAATGGTCATTCATCATAATGGCATTTAGGTACTAAGTTCTGCTTCAGTGGCCGCATGATATAAGGTGTCATTCTCATGTTAGACTAGACTGCCAATGACAGAGAGATTGAAGTAGGACTACCTGTCGGCTACAATAAGGGCAGTTTTAAAGAAAAATGTTTTCAAATCTCCCTCTACGCAAATGCAGGTACACTTCCACTAAATTCAAACATATTTATTTACTGACAGATCCAATGGAAATAGACAATTGGGAAGAATTTGCAGATGGGAGGGTAACATTATATTTTATCTGAAATAGAATGTAATGAGGTGGACTGGATAGAACTAGCTTAAGATAAGGATAGGTTGTAATGAGGTGTGCTGGGTGTATCTAGCTTAAGATAGGAATAGGTTGCTCACTTTTGTAAGTGCGGTGATTAATTTTAGAGCTCCTAATGCCATAGAATAATTAATTAATAATCATATAACAGAAATATAAGGAATAGTTGTGTGTCTACCTCGTTTCCGAGCAAAGAATCAAAAACATTTATTCGTGATATTAAAACAGCGTGGTTTAAAAAGATGCATTACTATACATATATATATATATATATATATATATACATTGTTCTAAATAAAATATACTCATTTGTTTAAAAAATATATATATATACATTTACACATATATACATATTTGTTTAAAAAATATATATATATACATTTACACATATATACATATATATATATATATATATTTGTAAATGTATATATATTTTAAACAAATGAGTATATTTTATTTAGAACAATATATATATATATATATACATATTCTAAACATATGAGTATATTTTATTTAGAACAATATGAATAGAAGTTTTAAAACGCAAAAATCGACTAGAACGTATTGTAAATTAAAGGGCAAAACCGATAGTAATAAAGTATTGATAGTTTTTCCAAAAGCCTTACCCAGCTAACTGGTAAAGAAAGGGTACAATGCCCACCCTAGTGATTAGTGTGAAGCGGGTGTGACTACACAGTGTCGTTTCTCATCCTCTCTCCAAACTAATAATTTTATTACCTTATCTCACAGTGGTGGAGAGCTCATTGCTAGTCAATACTACCATTTAAATAAAAACAATTAGATAAAAACACATTTTAATGTGCATGAAGTTTCCGGGCTAGAAATATATTTACACCAGAGGGATAAGGACGATAAAAGAAAAATGTATATGAAATGTACCTGCATTAGGGTGGAGGGAGAGTGGGAGGCCATATTGGAAATTTAGCCCTCAGGTCAACCAGGTGGGATTCTTTCCCTAACTTCCTTTTCATTGGAAATATCACGAAAATACATATTTTAAAAACCCAAACAATCTTGCGTGAATATTATTTATTAAATTTACTTAAAATAAATCACTAAAGCTAGAGTTAAAAATATTTAATATCATTTCTGAGAAAGAATATAATTTTCTTTCAAGTAAATTTGAGCAAAGAAGAAAAGGGGGGAAAAAATGACACGTCAAAAATGATTAGTTATGTTGGTTTTTCTGGTTATAATCCACGGAAGCTGAGTTTCAAATATATATATACATTTACACATATATACATATATATATATATATATATTTGTAAATGTATATATATTTTAAACAAATGAGTATATTTTATTTAGAACAATATATATATATATATATACATATTCTAAACATATGAGTATATTTTATTTAGAACAATATGAATAGAAGTTTTAAAACGCAAAAATCGACTAGAACGTATTGTAAATTAAAGGGCAAAACCGATAGTAATAAAGTATTGATAGTTTTTCCAAAAGCCTTACCCAGCTAACTGGTAAAGAAAGGGTACAATGCCCACCCTAGTGATTAGTGTGAAGCGGGTGTGACTACACAGTGTCGTTTCTCATCCTCTCTCCAAACTAATAATTTTATTACCTTATCTCACAGTGGTGGAGAGCTCATTGCTAGTCAATACTACCATTTAAATAAAAACAATTAGATAAAAACACATTTTAATGTGCATGAAGTTTCCGGGCTAGAAATATATTTACACCAGAGGGATAAGGACGATAAAAGAAAAATGTATATGAAATGTACCTGCATTAGGGTGGAGGGAGAGTGGGAGGCCATATTGGAAATTTAGCCCTCAGGTCAACCAGGTGGGATTCTTTCCCTAACTTCCTTTTCATTGGAAATATCACGAAAATACATATTTTAAAAACCCAAACAATCTTGCGTGAATATTATTTATTAAATTTACTTAAAATAAATCACTAAAGCTAGAGTTAAAAATATTTAATATCATTTCTGAGAAAGAATATAATTTTCTTTCAAGTAAATTTGAGCAAAGAAGAAAAGGGGGGAAAAAATGACACGTCAAAAATGATTAGTTATGTTGGTTTTTCTGGTTATAATCCACGGAAGCTGAGTTTCATAACTGATGAGCTTCTATTCAACACTTGGAAACTTACCTAAAGGGGACGTAGACAGCCAAAGAGGAAATATATTTTATATAAACACATATATATATATATATATACATTTGTTTTTCATAAAACGTGTTGATAGGCTACAAAGGAATTCGAAGAGACGGCGCCGGAAGATGTTGCCACATTACGTTGCTTGCTGGAGCGTGGATTTGATAATTCACTGAATTGTTCGTAAAATAAAATGAAATTTAAATTACACTTTAAAAACTTGTTGGAAAAGAAAGGATCAAATAGACGGTATATTATTTCTCCATTTTTCTATAGACAGTCTATTTTTCACGGGAAGTTTCATTCATTCTTCCATCTTTTTATTTTTTTGTCCCGTTTCCCTGTCGACTTCCTCTTTTACTAAAGTGAAGTTTTGAAAAACAATACGTTTCACTCATCAATCAAATTATTAAAGGATGAGTCGATGGTTTTGAAATAGTACGCACCGTTGTCGAACTTTACAATTTCAGGTCAAATAACAAAGGAATTGGGTAGTGTAAGAAACACACAAGCGTCATTCTTAAAAAAATTGATGTTTACGTTTAGTAACAAAAAACTTCCTCTCAAGGTTTTAAAAATATAATTATTAAAAAAGGGTTTAATCCATTGTAAGTCCTACTTTACACCATAAAATAAGACCAGCTTAACTTACACCCGGGTACCTTATATAGTGGGGGATGGGGGTGTAGATGAATTCACTCATATAGGTCTATAATCATTTCCTTTATTCTCTTGATTTGAGATCCAACCAGACTCTCTCATGTTGATTGGCAACGTTTATAACCACTAAAAACTGATTGTGCTGCTCCCCGTGTCACGCAGTAAAACTACCTTGATGTAGCGAATACGTTTATGTATTATTGTTGTTTAGTGTATTTCGTGCAGTAACAATAAATGTAAATGGGTAAGAATGAATTTATTATTTAGAATAAATGCACTCGTATTTGCGTTAATAGGGAACTGAAAAAATTATTGTTAAAATTTTAGCACCGCGTGTTACTATCTGTTCGAGTTACACGTTTATGTACTAATTACTCAAATGATTTTAGGGATAAGAACGTTATATTTATAGGAAGTGTATTTGCGTTGAGGAATATTGTATTTATTATAAACCCCCCTCAGTACACCAGACTGAGAATTTAACTCTATATCCCCGTAACCGGAAGTCTAGTCCATCACAAGAGTAGCGCATTGGACAATGCGGTCACTGAAGTGGGTTTTTGAAAATATTGCCTTCAACATATCTGGACGGGATTCGTTCCCAGACTTACCCGTCAGCAATAAAATAAACCATAAAAGCTAGTTACCTAGTCTGCGTGCCCACCGATACGGGTCACGAGTGATATTTTCTATATAAATATTGTAACCTATTTTAATAATCAAGATCATGCGGATTAGTCTTAATTAAATGTTCTGAAAATTTAAAGATTACACATGGTTGCGGGAATCGAACCCGGGTCTTTTGGGTCCAATTCCCGTGTCCATGTGTAGTTTTTCAATGTTCAGAATATAATATCTAGATGGAGTAATCTTCACTAAGGGCATATATAATAGCTTTGACTATCTGATTCTTAATATTATTATTATTATTATTATTATTATTATTATTAGCACCACGTCTTACTACCCGTTCGGGTTATACGCACTTACGCTAATGTGTAATGGTAGGGTGATTGCGAGATGAAATGGAGGACCTACAGTTTAACGTGGAATCCGAACCACGGTGGAGGCCTGGAATTCCCCACATTCACAAGATGTCTTGTCAGAGGTGAAGGAAGGGTTTGGTAATCAGATAAATCT
>CABFOW010005734.1:12389-39204 GCA_902141385.1 Timema californicum
ATCATATTCTGAAAATTGAAAAATGACACCTGGACACGGGAATCGAACCCGGGACCTTCGGCTTAGTACGCCACTGCTCTTACCACTGAGCTATCCAGGATTCGTCCCGTGCCCATGGTCATTCTTCACTCATAGTTTAAGGCAGAGTCTAAGATAGACGTGCGGAAGTCGTCAGCTTATAAACATGTGATTATCTAAGATCATAGCCATCAGACAATGCAGCTATGGGACGAATCCTGGATAGCTCAGTGGTAAGAGCATTGACGTACAAAGCCGAAGGTCCCGGGTTCTATTCCCGTGTCCAGGTGTCATTTTTCAATTTTCAGAATATGATATCTATGAGGGAATATCCCCACTAAAATGCATTAACAATAGTTCAACTATTTGTTTCATCAATAGTAATAATATTAACAATAGTAACTTTCGAATACCAGAACTGATTAATTTAGTGGTTAACTTGTTTATTGTGTGTCCTGCCCATCGTAATATACTAGACTTGATTGCCTAACAATGTCGTGTGTGAGTACATGATATGTACAATGTCGTGTGTGAGTACAGGATATGTACAATGTCGTGTGTGAGTACAGGATATGTAACATTATTATTTAACCTCCTCATCTCCCCCTTAGCCTCATCTCTTTCTGGACAATATATATTCCATAACACCTTGTTTTCGAACATCCTAAACTTGTTTTCGTCAAGTAAGATAAGATACCAAGTTTCACAGCCATAAAGAACAACCATTAAAATTATTTTTTTGTTTATTCTAAGTCTTAAATTTCATTGACAGCAGGCAAGATGTCAAAAACCTATTGGCCAAATAATAGCACGCATTCCCCGACTGTATTATTATACTAATATCCACTCTAATATCGTTATTGCGGGTTGAAATAATTATTCTCCCTGTATATTTAAATTAATTAATCATGTCAAAGGATAAGTTGTTCGCTGTAATCTTTAAATTATCGTCCCTAATATATGTTCTCTATAAGATCATATACTTAGTCTTTTCCATGTTAAATTCTAAACCTATTTCCTTTCTCGTCTCTAGTAAAATGCTTGCATTTCTATAACAGTTTCCTGACTATTGTATAATAGGCCTAAATCAAAATTAACAGCTTGTCCTAATAACTGCAGTGTTCCGTTTAATGTCAACCCTCCCCTACTTTCTTAATACCATACTATGAGGTTAGATTAAGAAGTATTATTTCAACCCTCTATTTATTTCGAAGGTATCTGATAAGTGACATCCAACACGTACCCTGCCATACGTAATACATATCAATCAAACATATCTCAAATATTCATAAAAAACATGATTGGTTGTAGTAAGGAACAAAATATATTTTAATTGATAAAAATAGAAATCACTTGAATAAGCAAAGGTAAGCAATAACAAATTCTATGTTGTGAAAGAAATTATGAAGATAATATATTGAGTTTACTTATCATAAAAGTATTTGGTTTAAATAAAGGATTGCGATAAAATAAATTTTGATTAAATGTATTATATTTTAATTTTTAATAAAAATTTATTTTTTCACAATCCTTTATATAAACCATATACTTCTATGATAAGTAAACTCAATATATTATCTTCATAATTTCTTTCACAACTTAAACATTTTTATTGCTTACCTTTGCTTTTTCAAGTGATTTCTATTTTTATCAATTAAAATATATCTCAAATAGCTTGACAAGTTTTTAGGGTAAGCCAATCTTAACTAATAATTCATAAAAAATCTTTTAACTTAATAACAGACCTTTTTAAAATCTATGTGTAATAATTGATGAAACGTCATGTTGTATTCCCGCTTTTTTTTAATAATATTTGCAGTGGCGGCTAGTCACTTTAGAAGCTGGAGGGTGCAGCCTGTTTAATTCATAAATTATTTATAGATAATAGATTTAAAAGAAGACACAAACTTCGGAATATATTTTGCTAAATATTCATTTATTTAAACTCGAAAATTAATATCACAAACAACATGCAAATATAAAAAAATCTCACCCTAAATGACGTGGATCTGTTGAATAAATTCTGCAGATGTGTAATGTGCATAAATATATAGGTATGTATGTTCAATGTCCTCACAATCTCACAACATTAATTTTTAGGATACACAATATTTACATTATTTACACTTGCAAGAAATGATTTAACACGCAATAAACAAATAAATTATTTATATACGAAGTTCTTTAAGATAATGAACTTTTCCACAAATCTGTCGTCAAAGTATTTAATTTTTTGTATAAGTTCCTTGTTGATGGCTACCATCACGTTGTATTCCTTAGGGAAGTCTTTATTATTTTCAGTGTTGAAAAGCAACGTTCAGATTCAGCAGACGTCATTGGGTCGTTATGATAACTTTTAGAAGCTTCATCACCTCACTGAAAACAGAAATAATGTTATTTTTCTCCACGAAGTTCAATGGTTGTATTGCTCCTTTAATGTTAAAGTCTTGGTGTCTGTATAATAGTCCCAATTCAGACCAGAGTTTTTCTTTTTATAAGAAATGTTAGTGTTGGATTACTTGCGTGAATTTTTCTTCCGGAAAGCAAGTAGAAAATTCTGGAAATGACTCATTATATAACAAATAAGCTGCCTCCAAATTTCCAGTAAAAGCGAATCTGTCTTTTACATTAGTTGTAATGACATAACAAACAATTTTTACATTCCACATTCTGGTGGTGCATTCAACATTACTTTTTCTTTTTCTTGGTTGTTCAGGGAACTTTTAGTTTATTTGCTTCTCTATTTCATTCACTTGCCCCCTCTCTTTCTGAATCTCATTTTATAAACTGCAAATGTAATTTTGCCTCATTGCACTGTCTTTGTTCTTGGTTTGTAGTTGTTGGTACAACATATCCACGTGAGGTAAAAGAGTTGAAAAGAGTTGAAAAGAGTAAACCATAACATGAAATTTGGGTCCTTAATGGCCCTTATGTGGCTACCCGCCTCGTTAACTGTAAGTTTGTTTGTGCACTTTTCCTCAAGAACTTTGAAGCACTCCACCAACTTATCTCTATTTTCGTGGACAACGTTAACAGTTCGAATGTTGTAGTTCAATCTTTTTGTAGCAACCCTTGGTAGTCTAGCTTGTACTACTTGCTCCAAAACGTCAGAACGTAGAGATGAGTGCAAACAAATTAAGGAATGGCAGAAAGTTTTAATAAAAACTACTCGAAATTTTCTGTTTGCACTGGTTGCTTTTTCCAATATCAAATTTAGCTGATGAGCCTAACAATGTACAAAATAGGGACATGGTTATATTTTTCTAATCTTGGCTTGCACACCCCCAACAGAGCCACTCATAAGATTAGAACCATCATACATCTGCGTTATTAATATTCCTTTTGAAGTGTCTAGAAGTTTTATGTGTTCCATTATGCATTTTGCTAAGGCTTCCACACATCATACTTCAGGAATAAGAAACCCCCAAAAACTTTCACAAGCCAACCCCTCAAACACAATCCAATAAATTAATACAATCTGACCATTATTCGTTACATCAGTTATCTCATCACATTCGATGGCTACAAATTAAAAATTTCATATCTGCTTTTCTATTTCCTCCCTAAAGACACTAAGCATAGAGTCCGTTATGTCATTTTGTATTATTTTCGATGTTACTTTGATTAAAGTGGCTGATTCTAAATGGTCTCTTATTGCAAAATCGAGATCAGCAGTATAATTAATGAGCCCTGTGTAGACACCAGGAGTTGTAGATGATGCTGATTCGTCATGACCTCGGAGAGGTAATTAAAAAGCAACACAGAATTTAACTCATGAAATGAACCTTTTTAACATGTGCCTATTTTTATCAACGTGAGTAGTGCGTTTTTTGACGTTTTATCTATAATGTGAATCTAGACTATACGATATGTTTACTTTGCCTAGCAAAGAAAGATCAACGACACTATTCATGTTATTCACAGAAACTTCGTGCTTCTTAATTTTCTCTGTTAAATCCTTTATACCATTGACACATTTTACTAACAATTCTCCATTGTTTCTAGTACTAAGATTTGTTCACACCACAGCAGCAAATCAAGAAATTGTTTTGGTATGCATCTTTGGACTTAGCTGCTTTTAAAAACTAGATTTTCATTTTTCTTTGTTTAACTCTTTTCCTTAAAGTATTCAGGACATGGCCTACCTAAATAATTTAAATTATCTTTTTTAATTAAGAGTTAAAACTGCAGCTTTTGCCATCTTAAGCACCTGAATTTAACTATTAATAATAGGCATAGTTACGAACAATGTTAAAACATTTAACTCAAATAAACACCATCTTAAAAAAACCTATATAGTATTATTATAAAGACACACGCCACACACAGCCTCAAATTCAAGAACATGCAGGATTACTGAGATAATTATTGCTGGTTCACGCTATACACACTATCTCACAAGCTTTAAACCTTAGGGCGCATAAGGGAATGCACCTTCAAACGAAGAATAGGCTATCCGTATCAGGATAGGGACAAGAGGTGAAGCCGTTGGAGGGTTTGGTTTTACATTGCATGGCACTGACCGCCGCTAGACTGACTATGCAATTTCAAAAATATTGCCTTCCAATACTTAAATAGAAAACCTATTTTTCTTGAAACTAGTATGGCAAGATAAAATTGTCGTGAGAGTGGGAATAATAACTTTAAAAGTAACTGGGGGTTCGTGGGGATGTGCACGCCTTCATGCCCTAGGGACGAGCCGCCACTGAATATTTGCCAAATAGTAAAAAGCTGATCTGCTTTTGATCTATTTGTTCAAAATCCACAATTTAATAATTAAAATTGAGAAAATTGATGAGTTGGAGGAGGCGGGGCAGATTCAAACCTCAATACAAAAAAAAAGAATTCAAGGTGTTGAAAAAATCTGTAATATTTGCAATAATGCATAGAGATTAGCTTAAATAGTATTTATCATATAGTAATAAACACTTTAAATCTGATAACTGGATCCTAAAAAATAGGGGCTTGATAACTTCGCAAACTATGTGAAAAAAAAATCTTTCTCTTGGGGCATAAAATCAAAAATCTAGTAGGTAGTTGCAGAAAACAATTTGTCTCTTTAACAGTCTATTATTATTTTATTGTATTGTGATTTATTCTCAACTTGTTTAATATATATTGTAAGTTCAACTATCGCCAATAAACTAATATTTGTAGGATCAAGCATCTGAAATGTGAGGTATTTCCTGTCCATCTGCACGTAGGCCAATAGGGAGAGCGTTGAATCTGTGAGAAGTGAGGTTCAAACATCACGTGGTTTTGTAATACGTGTATCTAAGCACGTTTATTGGTGCTTAATGCCCTCATTGGAATCTCCTAGTGGGCAGATTCTAGCTAGTGTGTATACTAGAGCAAAGCTCTGGGCAGTTAGTTACAGGTAATAAGTTTCAGGAGCTGGTGTAAACAGTTGGTTATAGATAGTTGTCAATTATGCATTAAGATGAGTCCGTTTAGTGAGGGCGTGCCTCACATGCCATGAGTGTAAAGATGATTAAGACATTAGTTAGACATTGGCTAGACATTGGTTAAGACAGTGGTTAAGACAGTGGTTAAAGAGTTGTGATCCCACGGTTGTCCACGTAAGTTAGGGATCTCAAGCGATATGTTGACCGGATATGGGTGAACAACTCAGTAAAAGGTGTCAGGAGGTTGATGGCAGTATATGTGGGGATAACAACAGTCGTGTATGTGATTGATTGTGATTTCTTGGGTCTCTCGTTTATAACACTCACTCGAACATGATAGCTCACGCCACCTTACATTTCAATATCAGAATGTAGTGATAATATATATAAGCATGCCCCAGTCACTTTACATATTTGTGTCAGATAGCGGGATAGGAATAAGCCCCGGTCAGACTATGACATTATGAAATTTGTTAAACTTTCCTTTGCTATTTTCTAATAAAAGTTTGTAGCTAAATATACATTTTTCTATCTTTTTTATCTTATAATTGATCCGAGGCTTATTTAGCACCTTTTATTCATTGCTTTTTTGTTCAGCTATTTTATGTATTTATTAATATTTAACTTCGTTTCAAAGAATGTTTTTAAAATTTATTTGTTGACGTATTTTGTTTAGGATTGCCGTGACTATCTTGATATTGATCAAGAAGAAATTTTATAAAGAGTGGAACCTGATGTTTGACCATACTAAATCGTTGTAATTTTTATATCTGTATGTTCAAATAAATTATTCTAAAACTTCCAAACATTCTAGAAATCTAAAATTTCGTATGTCTATGAGTCTTAAAATAAAGTTCTAGTTTAAAGTCCTAAAAACGTAAATATAATATGATGATTCAAAATATAGAATCGAATCAGACGAGAAACTTTTAAAATAAATAATTCCTTTTCCAAGCTATACACTATTCGAGTAACTATTATTTTTGGGTGTTCTGTCTTACCACAGTTCCAGTCCTTTTATCAGAGAGATTAGACTGCCGATGCGCACTATTATATGCCTCCTTCTCTAGCTCCCAAATGGTCCTTCATGCTTCCAAGTCATCAAATATTTGAATCCTACTCCTTCCAAAGCTCCTATTTCCCTCAACCTTTCCTTCTATAACGTCATGCAGAAGACAGTTCTTACTAAGGAGGTGTCTACTCCAGTTTTCTTTGTACCGAAGAATCACATCCAATATTGTTATCTTCACACCCACTCATCTTAGGACCTCTTCATTTGTCAACCAGTTTGTCCACCTGATCATCTCAAATTTTCTCCAGCACTACATTTCAACGTTCCTAAAATATTTATTTTCCATCTTCCTGAAAGTTGAAGTTTCTACGCCATACAGCTCAATGCTTCAATTGTAGCTTTTAAACAGTTTATTTCTCAGTTACAAACTCAATTTGCGGGTCAGCAATAACCTCTTTTTGCTGAATGCTTCCTTGGCCATAGTGATCCTCGATCACATTTCCTTGGTTCAGTAGGCATCCTTTATCAGCAGACTTCCCAGGTACTTGAACTGTTCTATGATTTCTAAATTTTGACTATAATTAGTTCTTCATTTTTTGAAATAACCATCACATTTGACTTCTCAAATATAATATACAAGCCATATATTCTCCCTATAGCCACAATTTTATCCACAATTTCCATTATTTATTCTTTATTTTTGGCCAACAATGCTAGATCACCTGCGTATTTTACTACGTTGATGACGCATCCTTCTATCCCGAAATATCCACGTATCTCCAGAGCTTCTGTGACTAGCCACTCTCTATGCAATTTGAACAGACGGGGTGACTAACATCATTCCTTGCTTACTCCTATTCCTAGCCCTACACTATTTGTCTCTCCATAATTCAGACTCACCTTCACTCATTAGCCTGGGAACAGGTTTGCAATCAGCATTCTGTATCACCAGTTAATGCCGATATTATTTAGTATTCCCATCAGTTTCTTCAACTTCATTCTTTCTAACTACTTTTTCCAATCGATGAAACCAATGTGGACTTATTCATTGACTTCCAGATATTTTACTTCTCTACAGTTTTTCCATATATATTTCCTAAATCCTAAGAACTTATTATGATCCATCACAATTTGACCTTTGGGGTCTTGTATACCTATTGTTTGCACACCTTTGTTTTAATTTAATTTCCACCTAGTTCTTTTCCCTTCTAATACATATTTAAAGTCTTAAAATTGTATCACATGTTTTCTTTGTGTAGAGTTTCCTTAATCTCTTTGTTTCCCTCCTTAATTTGTTGTTTATTATAATATATTCTTCTTTGATGATGTTTTTCAATTTTGTCCTCTTTCTGATTTCTGATGCGTTTTTGTTAGTAACCAGTGCTTTCATGCACTCCTTTTATGGTTTCGAGAATTATCATTTAGTATTATCAACAAATATTCATAACGTTATTCTACGTCCCTTCTGTGCATATACGCTCTCCTGTAACAACATTTAGTTTTTGTTCTATGGAAGTTTTCACAATGTCACCATTACTTCTTACATTTCCTAAGTACTACCTCGGTTTTCTCTTTATTATCTTCCGTATCCTCTTTAGTCTTTTTACACCACCAACAATTTGTGGTCCAAATCGATGTCGACACCTGGTAATGTTTTCAGTTAATTTACTCCGTTCTTGAACCACTGTTTGATCAGAATGTACTCTAGTAGTTACCCGCTTATGTCTCCTGGGTTCTTCAATATGTAGATTTTCTTTTCCCACCAGGTAATTCTGTTGGCAGAATTCGATTAGCATCTCTGCCCTCTTTTATTTCACTTCCCCAGTCCATGTGCACTTGTTAATTCTTCCTCCCGTTCTTCTCCGACCATACTGTTGAAATTATTGCCTATGACGATGGTGTAGTGCTCATCTCCCCCTTCCCTCATGTTGAATGATTACCTCAATTTCATTATAGATTTATTTTATCACCTATCATAATCCTCACCTTTACATCATAGTAGTTGGTTGTTGGCACTTACACTTGGCTCAGAGTTTAATTTCACAAAAAAAATCTATCACTTTAACACACTTATATAGCAACACTTTTCACTAACTCAATTCTCAAATATTTCCACTCCTTTTCCTGCATTCTCTCTACCTATATAGAATGGTGTGTAGTTTCCAGACATTATTTCACCTTGATCGTTCTACTTGAATTCACTCAAACCTTCAAATTTCAAACCACCCTTATCCATTTCTATTTGTTCCTTTGGAAAAAGGGTTTTTCAAGGGGAGAAATCATGTGTCAGTTTTCCCTTTTCATATCTTCGCCATCATGGCCATGTGGTCACTACCATATCATCTCGAACCCCATTGGCTCTGCATCTCAAGTCGATCCCGATAGTGCCACTTCCCGGTACCAGCCACGATACCTTGTCCAGAAGGACGTGATCCACCCCACTTCACTGGGTCCTTACAGAAATTAGCCACCACTCACTCTACCGTCACCGTTAAGCCCCCAAAATGTCGATATATTTGCTCACCTCCACTACGTGGGTAGCTTAAATTTGTTTTAACTTTTAAACAACAAATTATTTATGCTGTGCTACTATTCTTTCTTTTCTTAAATGCACCAAATAGCAAAGGTTCAAATATTGTGTATAGAAATGATATAACTTAATCTTCAGGCGAAACGTCATCGTGTAATACATGTTGGATTAAATCTCTATTGTAATATTGTGTTTTATTCATCCTACTTCTCGTGTTTTGTAACACAGTTGAAACCAATAAAAGATTAATATTTAAACATAATTTGTGATCTGATTACTTTTCTCTGTAGTTAACTTTATATTCTTAAAATACTTAATAATTTCCCTGTGTGGATAGGGGTAGGTCCAGACTGAGCGAGCGAGTGCGCTTGAAAGATAGGACTGGTTCTATATTTCAAGCGTGTGCGCTTGACCCGGTACAGCCTAGCTTACAGGCGCTAGGCAATATTATTGTATGTTGGTTCGTTGAGTGCTAGGAAAGCTTCTCATTTTGATATTTTTATTATTATCGGTAGCTTTAACACTTTTGCTACAAATGGATGAATTTAATTGGTAAGGTCATAAACTATATATATAAAACTGATTTACTAAAATATTTCAATATTATAATCAAAGTTGGCCTTTACAAATAATAATCACCATTATCTTGGAGAGAGGATGAGAAAACCACAACAATAAATCCCTTGTTAAAAACCACCCTGAGTTCACGTAGCCAAAATTCGAACCTTTGCCTCCTCGTCAACAACTATCGAGCGCTATCTGCCTATCACATGCTCGCTCGCACGCTTGTCAGTCTGGCCGAACCCTAACGGGCAATTCAGCTGGTGAAATGATTAAAATACTACAAATCTGTTTAATAGATTTAATATTATTTTCACCGCCAAGCACAAACTACGTCTTTGAAGCGTGTTGAATACATTTGAGGACTAGTCATTGAGTGGGATGGTACAGTTCTTGAGTGTCACGGGTCAGACTAGTAATATAGCTCACATCCTTCCATATATCCCTCTCCTAGAATGCTCATGTAGAAATATGAGTTTTGGAGGGGGTAAAGCTGTAAAACACATGGTATTGCCTAAGTATTAGTTATACTACATATAAATTAATCAAAGATTCGCGCCTTGAGAATATAACAGAACGATCCTTAATGATTATATAATTTCAATTTTCAGGGCTGCTTTCAAATAACTCTATAACTCTATAGTTTCCAATATTATCTTCGGGGGCTGGAAAGCTGAAACCTAATTTTAGGTGTATTCATATGAAGACATTAAAACTAATTATAGGTTTTAAAAAAATGTGTATTTTTGTTGGCTATACATCACATGTAAACATTTTAATATAGTAACTATTATTTATCATATGTGCTCTAACAGTTGATGATAGAATGGCAGCTAATACTAGGTTAATACCTTGTCCTGAATATCCTGGGTGAATATCTTACATTTCTTTGATCAGTGGTATCAAATGTTGTGACAAGAAGCTCACTAAGTATGCCGCAAAATTCTCCACTCTGTGTTATTGTTGCTAAAAGAATATTAAAATATTTTCACTTAACATATTTTTTAAATAAATAAGAGACAAATGTCCGAAATCTTTAATATATCTATTTAACAGATAATTTATTGGCTTACAACCAAACAATTGATATATCTATATAAGGAAAACTTCTTTCGCTTTATTTGGTAATTGTATTATATTTGGAAGAAGGTATAGGAAAGGTGGATAGAAACATTTAAAAGGGACGAACAAAATATATCTTTTACAATGAAATTGTGATCTTCTTTTCAATGTAAAAGTTATATTGTGTCCGTCCCTTTTATGTTTCTATCCACCTTTCATAAACCTTCTTCCGAATATAATATATATATACCTGTAAAGCGAAATAAGTTTTCCTTATATAGATATATTACATATTCGCACCCAATGTCCTTTTCCTGTGTTTGTCCTTTATTTTATACCTTATACATGTTCTTATCTAAGTGTTCTATAATTCTTTACAGTTTTCCATTTTCTCCCTTTTGTGATTTTTTTCCTCTTTTAGGAAGTTGCATTGCGCGTTTCACCCTCCTCCCTGATGGTATCAGATAGAATGAAACCTAGGTCGGGGGATTGGGTGGTGACAATCGATTTTCATTGAGAGGTAACAATTACCTCTTGGTCCAATGGCATCAATGTAAAGTGTGTTCTTCTTTTCATTGTAAAAGCCATATTGTGTTCGTCCCCTTTTATATGTTTTTATCAACCTTTCTTATACCTTCCTCCAACCATACAGTTGAGTAATTAATGATAATCTTCTCATTATTTGCGCAACGATTCAATTCGTAGTCGAATAGAAAACAAATACACGCATTTCCTGTCCAACCGAGAGAAGTGTCTCTTCACATGCACATGTCAGAGTCTGCCACAGTGTTGCCAACTCGCACATTCAGTGCGCCAAGAAGACTCACGACAAATAAAAGTGGTCCATGTACAAACACAGTTTATGAACCACCGCCCTAAGACACATACAACTATTTGCCTGGCAGAGGTATTACGTTTACTGAGGGGTATTTATTTAAATTATACACACTTTACTCTCCTTTGAGACTAACATTAACTTAACTTAGCGCCGTGTCTTACTACCCACTCTGTTTATACACCTAGTATACTATTATTCTATTGTGTTATAGATAAGGAAGTTAGATTTTATTTTTGATATCTTAAGGTGGATTTGGTTTAATGTGTTTTGTATAAATTCAACCCTGTACAAATATAAAATATAGGCTTGTACTCGGCAGTATATGGCCAGTCATGACTCATCAGTATTTGTATTTATTGATAACTACTAAGTACCAAAAGTTCTCAATCATCTATAACAGACTCCACTTTAAATTAGAATTGATTTAGGACGTTTGACACGGAAAGAACCTAGATAGCTCAGGGATAAACCAATGGTCCATTAAACCAAATATATCAGAATCATTTCCCATGTTAAGGTGTCATTTTTCATTAACATGTAGATTGAGTTTTGCTAGCGGTAATAACCTGCACCAAATGTTAATTAAGGTGTATCGTACTCCAATTTTAAACATCAAGTTTGCCCGAAGTGTTTTGAGAAAGTAATAGTTTAGACGCTCCTAGACATGAACTAATGGTCATAAGGCATATTTTAAGCCAAGAGCATTTAATGTTTCCGTGTAGATGACAATGTTGTATATTAATAAAATTAACTATGCTGAATAAGCATAGACAAGTTAACTGATGACGGATACGTCAGTTTTCAAATCTCATTTGAATTTTTTTCTAAATAGATTTTAATTCTAATTTCATTCAATTGTAAGTATATTTCCAAATAATTATACCTCCATCAGCCCTACTACCTATTTATATACATGAATTAATATATTTAGTAAAATATTTTCTTTCGTGCCAAAATCAAAGTTCAATATCACATAGATATATAAAAACCAATATAACTTGTTATATAGTTATTTATTTGTTTGCCAAGTCTTGTAAAAATCGATTAATTAACTAAAATATTCATGGGATCCACACACATGAACCCAGAGACGGATAAAATATCTCATTAAAATAGTAGTTTTTAAAGAGATAGAAAAACGACTTCCAAGTTTCCTGGTTAAAATATATAAAGCTAGGCAATTAAGGCTTACAAGCTAAAAATTATTTCTTCAATATTATATCTAGAGGAAAATATAAAACACTATAAAATCTTACATAAAGGTAAATATCGATACTATACAGAAAGTTAATAAAGTTTTTATTCATTATAATAAACACCATATTTTCTCTCTTCTTACCAACGTGGGTAATGTATATTATCAAAATCTCCTCATTGAGAAAGTCAATATACCAGGTATTAAACTTGATCCCAGTGTCAAATATTCTTCTCCTTGACCCAAACTACCCCACTATACCCTTTTCCCAGGCGAGTGACCTAAGTTTAATAACATGAACCTTCCCGGGAGTATTCAACCAGAAAATTGCTTTGGTAGAAACATTTTTTTCTATAATGGGGAACAATAAATTACTGTGGAGAAACCACATAATTCGTGGGATTATTTATTAATTAACTAATGGTTAATTAATAGCTTAACGCAGCTAAATGAACATATTTGTGGTGAATGGATTAAAATTTATTTAATAAAAAGTGTGAAAAAATCAATAAAAAGTATAAAAATAAATAATCCATGAGGTTAAGTGGTAAAGAAGGTAAAGTAAAATAAAATAATATCAATTTTAAATAGATAGGAGTGTAAATTTTAGATGGTAAAACTATTTGAATAAGCTAGTACACAATTATAAATATTTTAGTTTGTATGTTTTGTAACATGTCATACCTTGACCATATTTTATTGGATGACTAAATATCCTCTTTTTTCTGGTACTAATATAAAGTGGGGTCCATTAAAACTAAAACTGAAAACTGTGAGATATTTCTACGTAGTTGTTTCATTTTTCTGGCCTAAACATGAAAGTGGCCAGGTCTTCTCTACCAACCTGCATTTCTTATTTATTATTGAGATAGAGGGTTTATGTACATACGATGTTTTGTTAGGAGATGAACTCATCCTGATGTTCCTTGACTGATGGAGAAAGTGTGATTTTATTAGGTTGAGTTTACTGTCAATTTCAAATAGGGCTATTTGGTCTATATGCTAGGATCAGCATTGTTATTATTATTATTAGCACCGCGTCTTACTACCCGTTCGGGTTATACGACTTACGCTAATGTGTAATGGTAGGGTGATTGTGGGATGAAATGAAGGACCTACAGTTTAACGTGGAATCCGAACCACGGTGAGTCTTGTCAGAGGTGAAGGAAGGGTTTGGTAATCAGATAAATCTATGCCGGGACCGAGGATTGAACCCCGGCCGCCAGAATAATCAGCATTGTTTATTATTTATTTATAACTAAAATATTTGTTGTGTTGCTCAGAGCACAAATAATTCGGATGTATAAAATATGTTTTGGCTATCTGGTAGTGGCGCTAGATGCCTGATTTAGTGACCGCATGGTCTAAGACGTCACTTTTACAATTTACTAGACTGCCGATGACAGGAAAATTGATGTTCGAATCTCCATAGGGTGTTCTGAGGATATTTTTTCAAAATTGTATTCTCTCCCCTCTTCCTCCACGCAAATAAAGGTACATTTCCCCTAAATTAAAGCTTCCTCATCACTAACTCATTAGCGTAATTAAGGGCAGATGAAAATAACCTGAACGGGTATTAAAATAAGGTGCTAAAATAAAATTACCTCCGAATTCACCAGTCAGAATATGTTTTATATTGTATGTGATATCATTTTTACTATATATTTTTTTAGCACCGCGTCTTATACCCCTTCGGCTTATACGTCTATAAACTAATTACACTTATGCGTTAGGGCTTAGGAAGATCATTTAATTTAAAAGAAGTGTATCCACATTTGCGTGGAAGAAGAGTGGAAAACCATTTAGGGAAAACCACCCTTGGTGCACCCGACTGGGATTGAACCCTGCTCTTCCCATCTTTGGCAGTCTAGTCTAACACGAGATAAGCGCGTTAGCCCATGTGGCCATCAAAGCAGTTTTTTTTATCATTGATATCATGTTAGGTCCTGGTTTTACTTGCCTCTTCAAGTCGGGAGTTTGAGCGGAGTATCTGGGCTTGGCTCAAATTACGTCATTTTGTGTGTTGTCCATGTCAAGATTATCTTATTTAGAAAGTATTAAGTCATTATGTTTGCTAGACATGGAATTAACCGCCAATTTTACTGCTTAACCTCATGGAATATAATTAAGAAACTTTATAAGGTACCCTTGGGTCATTTTGGTCGCTTTCTCATATTAAAAGCGTTTTAATTAAAGTATTTGTTAAGGTATGCCTTGAGGTATTCTAAATAGAAGCGTATATTTTTGTAGTAAGAAATTATCTTTCTCATTTTTTGTATGAATTGTGCGTACCGCCAAAACCTTAGGTCCACTAGGCCTGGTCTGCAAAGATGTGTTTATTTTATAATAATTTATTTTCAATTTGCTATGCCTGCTTCCAAATATTCTTATTTAATTAACTGTATAAGTGTTAGCTAGTTATTACTGTTCTCAACACAGATAGACGAGGCTACACAAATTGGTACAATTTTATCGTCAAAACCTCTGATGATGTAATTTAATTATTCAAGCTTGTAATGTAAGAATAAATTTAACAAATGTTCCGATTTGTGTCGACATCAGTTTTCACATAGTACGTGTACAGAGTTTCGATTTTTCTGGTTATTTCAGTTTTTTGTCATTCACGTAGTTGCTATAGAAGTCCAGGGCGTAAGTCTCGCACTATGCATAAAATTAAAAATAAACTTATGACACGCACAGCCTCTAGTTTTCCTAATTAACATCTACCTACACCTGCTACCATGAAGTTTAAGATTTAAGGCTCATAATATGTGTAGTGAGAAAAAATAAGGCTACCCTAAGAGTGTAAGTTAATACCAATTTTCTGTTTTCTACCTGAATTGTTAGTCAAGATGTTTAATGCACCAGGCACACTGTGGATATAAACAAAGTATAAGGTACACACCGTAAATGTTTCACCAACAACTTATGTAAATTTAGAATTTCATGGAATTTAAAGACACACTTCCTAGTAGTCACGAGGCGTAATCTTTAATATATTTTATTTCTAAAATACGCTGTAATTGCACACGCCGGGGCTCACTAAGAATACATTAAAAGTACCACCTTGTTTTGTCTTGGCCTTAGATTTACCCACACCAATGGTCATGGAGTTTATGGCATCCCAATCTCAATATTCACTCAAACCCCTCCCCCCTAGTGAAATTCCGCCTACAGACGCAGATATTTGGTTCACAATGTCTGTAGTTCAATAAAACTGAAATGTGTCTGCCCTTAACATTAATTGATGAAAGAGTTACGGACAATAAAAACAAAATATTTCAAAGTGTATCAGTTTTATTGAAGTTTATGATAGATATCTATGTAGTTTGTTATGTGTTATTGTTTCCCACTGTTTTATTGAATGTTTTAATTATCCTCTTACCGAGTCTGTAATTTTTTTACATTTAACCAAAAAGTTTACAAATATTGAATAAACCTTACAACAGTCCCTAGAACAGCGATGGAAAAACTTTACCGACCTGTGTGCCATTTGCGGACAACCTGAATTGAGAGCTATCTACTGTGTCACATTTTATTTTAGTTTTTAGCCACATCTTATTTACGTTTTTATTGGAAAATTAAAATCAAAACTTATTGAATTTTTAGATACCACTAGAAATATAAATATTTATAAAGCGCCTGAATTTTAATTAAGGAAAATTCATAAAATGTCAAAGTGAAAAAACATTGAAAGTAAGGCCTTCAAGATAAAAAAATAAAATCAAATTACACAAATGCTAAAATAAAAATTTAATTATTTTTAACACCACGTTTTACTACCCTTTTGAGCTATACACTTATATACTATTACGTTAATGGTATTAGTGATTAAGAAGAATATATTTAGAGTAAATGTACCCATATTGGCATAGAGGGAGAGTGGAAAACCATGTATGAAAACCACCCTTAGTCAGCCCAGATTAAATTCTAACCTCGATCTCCCCGTCATCGGCAGTCTAGCCTATAACTTATACCATTCAGCCACCGTAGCGGGTAGCCTTCCTTATCTCTCCCATATTGGTTTGGAACATGTTTTTGTATTTTTCTAACTAAGATATTTTAATTTGGCTTATAACTTGTCTTCAATAGCACAAAAGATGATTTTTAGTCGTCTAGTTCTTATAATTTAAGGGAATGACATGGCTGTCGAAATCTTATTAAATTAACCAAATTAGATCATGTAGAGAACAGTTTATTTAGTGTTTATTTTTATCATGTAGGCGTTCCACCCAAGAATGAACAAAGTGACCCCCCCCTCCCCCATGAAAGAGTTGTTGGAGGGTCAAGACCAAGGATAATATGCCTATAGCACCCAGTGGCACACGTCGTATAGATTTTCCATCCCTGCCCTAGACCCTCCAACACCTCTTTCATTGTGGGACACTTTGTTCATTCTCGTCTCAGTCATCTTCACCCTCTTTTGTTCTTTGCTAGAATCAGGTTCCAACACCTCTTTCATTGGGAGACACTTTGTTCATTCTCGTCTCAGTCATCCTCACCCTCTTTTGTTCATTGCTAGAATCAGGTTCCAACACCTCTTTCATTGGGAGACACTTTGTTCATTCTCGTCTCAGTCATCATCACCTTCTTTTGTTCATTGCTAAAATCAGGTTCCAACACCTCTTTCATTGTGGGACACTTTGTTCATTCTCGTCTCAGTCATCTTCACCTTCTTTTGTTAATTGCTAGAATCAGGTTCCAACACCTCTTTCATTGTGGGACACTTTGTTCATTCTCGTCTCAGTCATCTTCACCTTCTTTTGTTAATTGCTAGAATCACCTGTCACAGTCTCAATGGTGGTTTCATCTAGTGATATTTAATTCGTTGTATCTTCATTCTCCATATCGATGTTCGACACCTTAGCTCAGTTGGTATCCTGTTTACCCACTGACCTAGGGGTTCAAGGTTCAATACCTTGCATGGGTGAAAGCTTATCAATGATTAAAATATGTATCTACCCTTTCAAATTGATTAACGGTCGGGGACAAGTTGTTGTGCCTGTCATAGTATTACGTTATTATAAGTGATATTATGACAGTATGACAGGCCTAGACAGACGATACTCTGGGGAAAATATATGGCTTGAATAAAAGCCTTACCCAGGCCACATATGGAAACAGTAACGGATGTAAAGGACGAACTGTGGCAGTTCCTTTGAGTGATCTTTCGTCCTCTCCCTCCAACATCACACACACATTAACTAAACCAGGGTGCTATAGTTCGTTCCGTAGAGTGACCGTTATCAATATAGTCCATGCCTGGTTGGGAAAAGGTATAGCGTGCATTGAAGAAGCCTGTCCGTCTTTCCTTGCTGAATTCACAGTTAGGCCCTAAGTATGAAACGTGAGCCTGGAGGTGGTGTTCAGGGGCTGTCTGCAATAAGTCTTACATCATCTTTCCATTCCTACTATCAGCTACTCTCTGTGCTACCAAAATAATGACACTGGAAAAGAACAGATTTCTCCAAGTCTTAAATGAAGTGATTTCAAAGAAGTACAGTCTTAGAATAAAATCATTCTTGTGGATTTCAATTTTTATCTTTAATAAAATTTAAGTTGACGGTTCATTTTAATCATAATTGCTAACTTATATTGAAATGAATCTGTATAAAAAACATATTTAGGTTCATTAAATCGTCCAGGTGTTTACTATAACTAAATACAAAGTTGACGGTATATTTTATAGTAAAATAAAATAACACATACCCCTAGGTTTCTTTGAGTATATAGATCTATTCCAAGTTTAATCCTTTTATTTGTCTAGGTTTTGGTGATGCCCACAGTAAGGTGTAAGTCAAGAAATATCTCAAGAAGCTAAAACATTACCTGTGTGTTATTTTGGAGTTTACTTAAGTACATTTTATTTACCTTGAATGTTAACAAGCTTGCTTACCTCGACGAAATATGCTTAGGCCCTATTTTATTGGCTACGTCCTAGTGAATCAATTAAATATAAGCTTGCTACCTTAGAGCGCTAAACGAATAATACTTATTCTGATATTTTTATTTACATGTTTTTTTTGTATTGGAGTTAGCTACATATCTCGTCACATGGTTTGAAGGGTCAAACTCGAATTAAAATGTGAGGGTAAAGATAGTTCGCCCGAGATGCACGTCTCACGTAAATAAATTGATGCCAAATTAAACTATTTTTTCTTGGTTTTTATTTGACCGAAGGGGGTAAAAGCGTTAAAGGTGTCAAGTTCATAATATATATATAGAATATATAAATAACCAATTTCACACTCTTGGGCTTCCTATGATAGGAATACAATGTTTAATATTACTGGGTTTTGAAGTAAGCCCTACTGGCAACTAAGATGCCAAAGACGTCAGGGTATATACGTAAAAATAAAAAAAAATGGTCAGAGGTGCACATATTTAGGTACTACCAAGTACTTAGTCAAAGTTTATTGGTCTTGACGTTACAGTATTTTCACAGAGATATACATTATACGATAATTTACATTCCTAGTCTGGAGGCTAAGCTGCCTTTTATTGAAAGAAATCATATATTTGTCAAAAGATGTATTTATATAAATGTATGAATAATTCAAATAAAGATGTGGAATTTGTGCAGTTTTTATAAGCCATAGTAACACTTTTGGCACACTAATGGCAACACGAAAAACTAACAAACTAAAATATAGTTTCTCTTTGGATTTAAAAAAGTGAAATGTATTCTGTAATTCTAGTTTGTATTTGCAGAATAAGTAAGGGAGAAAATAATAGTTGATTACATGGTTTAAAACGAAATATTTGAAAAACCATCAATTTTATTTTGGTGCTGTAAAAAACATAAATTTTTTACTGTAAAATATATTGGGAAACACCTCCAAAATATAACTTCTACATTTTAGTCAGCTTATTGGCTTTACGTCATGCTCAAGGCTTGTTATAGACACAATGCATATTGAATTCCAATGGAGCGTTTTATTCAAGAATCTAGTCCATTGGCCCTTTGTGTATTTTAAATTATTATTATTAGAACCGCGTCTTACTACCCGTTCGGGTTATACGCACTTACGCTAATGTGTAATGGTAGGATGATTGTGAGATGAAATGGAGGACCTACAGTTTAACGTGGAGTCCGAACCACGGTGGAGGCCTGGCATTCCCCACATTCACAAGATGTCTTGTCAGAGGTGAAGGAAGGGTTTGGTAATCAGATAAATCTGTGCCGGGACCGAGGATTGAACCCCAGCCGCTAACATAGAAGTCGGACACCTTACCCCTAGACCGCCAGGTCACCTGTATTTTAAATAGTTTGCTCGTAACGGTCCGCATTATTTGTTGAGAGACTGGTTCAAACCTAGTTACAAGCACCTTACATCATTCATTGTAAAATATATTCATTTATTCTCGTATCTAGCAAGTACAATTAGTTCTGGTTGCAGAAATGGCTGTCCTAATTTAGGTATTTTTTATAATTTTCTTCTCATATACAAGATAATTTGTGTTTATTTAAATACTTCACATTCTTCAACCTTCGTACATAAGCATCCTAACGTTAATTAAGGAAAACATGAATAGGCAATAATACGCCAACCTTTCCTCTGTGATAGGAATATATAAAGGCCTCAGATGCTACTTTGTATGGAAGTGACAATATGTGACACCTCCATTTCTGAACCTGCTTTCTTCCCCAGGTGTCACTCACTAGTATATTATATTCTCTTTCAAACCACTCTCACATACATGCTCAGTCTCGAGTCTAAGATAAACCTTTTAACATATTTTGTTGTTAGAGAAAAACTTTGCTTCCCTTGAACTATAATTCATAGACAAGGATTCAAATCCCAGTTTGGTTTAGTAGGGTGGGTTTCATAAATATTTTACCTATCTACCACCACGAAAATTGGTGTACATTTCTATTGAATATATCCTTCTCATCCCTAATACTTTATTATATTTAAGTGTTTCAGTAAGAAGCAGTGTAAAAAACACACTTAATAGAATTACAATTTCACAATTTGGTTGATCGAGAAATATATTTATGTAAAGTATGATATAATAATATACAATATAAAAGATGTTTTATTTTAATTGTATTAGTCTTTTTATTAAAATAAAACAATTTTTTATAATATTTATATAATTTCAAAACTATTACTACTTAAATTAATATTTTTCAATAGTTAAGGGTTTGACATTCTTAGAAGATTTACATTTTACCATTATGTTTGATGAATAGTCCCTCAACATATTTATATTAGCCTGCGTATTAAATCTTATATCGATATGTTTATTATAAGTAATCTAGTGTTTTTTTAAATATTAATTTATTTAATTATATTGATTCTGCTCTCAAAACTAGTCAGAATGATATACGTATGTTTGTCAAATTATTCAGAAAGCTCTCACAGATGATACGGGGTAAAAGTTGTGTCTTGGGTAAAATTGACTTATAAATTTGGTTAATATCTTCATTTTTATAAATTATTATTGGCTACTAAAATTAAATTAAATACATTGGCATTCTAATATAATAAATAAACCTATTCAGAATATTATCTGTAACATATATATTCTAATAATAATAAGAGAGTTTAATATTATAATTCTTACAAATAATCAGAATTTATCTTATTTTATCGAGCAATTTTTACCGTTGTGTGGAGCTAGCGATGCTAAATATGAGCCGGGATCACAGTTGTCTGTGGTCGAGACGTTGAGGTAAAAAAGAGATATTAGGGTCACTGAGCGTAGTTTTACATTAGTGAATGCAGCTACATTTCTTTAGAACAATCTCATACTATAGGATTCAAATATATCATATCATTGGCAGAAAATATACTGTGGAAATAGAGCAACATAAAATAGCAAACCCTTACCTAAAATATCTGATACTGATAATTGTCCACTCTACCTATGGATAAAATGTTCGCCAAAGAGCGTTATATTATAGGCAAATAAATACTCTGTTCATTTTCGCAGTTTGGTTGCGTGAGCATGCATTTCACACACACACAAAAGCCTTTCAAGATATTTATTACACTCAACAACCTCGTTCGAAAAAGTAATAATTATAAATCTATGACCATGCTGAATCTTTATTGATTTGTTTAGTAAATGGTAACCTGGTGGTCTAGGGGTAAGGTGTCAGACTTCTATGCTGGCGTCCGAGGTTCAATCCTTGGTCCCGGCACAGATTTATCTGATTACCAAACCCTTCCTTCACCTCTGACAAGACATCTTGTGAATGTGAGGAATGCCAGGCCTCCACTGTGGTTCGGATCCCACGTTAAACTGTAGGTCCTCCATTTCATCTCACAATCACCCTACCATTACACATTAGCGTAAGTGCGTACAACCCGAACGGGTAGTAAGACGCGGTGCTAATAAAAATAACAATAATAGATTTGTTTAGTAGGTATTAGTGATTTTTACTAGGATTTTAAATCTTTTGTTTTATTAAATTAAATGATTAAAATTTTACTAACTCATTTATTGTACATTGTGTGTCTCGATTTATATAAATTACTATTAATAGACCACTTCTTTCTATTAATAAATAAATTATTCTAAAGTCTACTGATAAGATCAATTATTCCAAACTAAAACTTCATAGTCAAAAAAAAATAGTTATTATTTTTGTACTATTTTTTTATATATTTACCATTTAATATTACTAATAGCAACATTCTATAATAAAAAATATGTTATATTACTATTCAATGCCATTTTATCAACAATTTCTTTAATTATTTTATTTTGTTATTTAATAATTAATAATTTTTATAGTTTTACTATATTATTCTAAATTTATGATCCATAGTATCAACTTAACTATTAATTAATGCAATTTTATTGAGAATTTTTCATTTTAGACTCATATTTAATCATTCGTTTATAGTTATTATAGTTTTATTTTTATTTTTGAGTAATATTTTAGATATATAATTCATTAGTTATCATACTATTTTTGGTTGTAAAATAAATTAATCAAAAGTTAAAGACGAGACTATAAATATATATCTAGGGACCTCCAGGTGTTAAAATGGAAATAAAGCAAGTTCTTCCCCAGATTGTACTTTGAAACTTATTATCGTAAACACCTGACTTATCCTGGATGGTGAAATGTACCTCCCAATATCTGCCTCCAGTTCGCGATGACACAGGTAAAAGGTGGATCCAAATATATTTATACCAACAATGGCAATATGGGGTGACAGGATTGTTATTAATAATACAAATAATAATAATAATAACACTTTAGACAACCAAGGGTTGATTTAAAATAGATATGTAGCTTACAAAAAAAAAATCAAATATTTCTGGAAGATTCCAAAACATGGCCACCATACTTCTTTTTATCTCACACCATCTTCTACTTCTTTGGTTTGTAAGCAAATCTCCTTCCCCAATACATGAGCAGTGACTTTGCGCATTGCCCACAATAATTCTGTTCGGTGGAAACAAAAAACAATCTCACCCCGTAGTTCCTCGACTGGTCGCTTCTTTGATTAAATGCGCCGTAAGAAAGATGAAAATGTAAGTTTTTAAAGTATGAATGTTATTTTAATATTTTTAAAAATCTAATCCAACCTATTTTATTGTTTACAGAGAAAAAATTATGACGTATAATGGAATAAAAAGAATTATAAATATTTAGTTCTAAGATTTGACCTCTAAGAGCAGAAAATAATAACCTTAGTTCAGTTCTACCAACAAAAAAGTATTCATACAATAAAAATACACAAAATAGTATTACGCGGATTTAAATTTCTTAAACGGTATTTCTAATTTATTTTACCTTAATGGGAACAGACAGACCTGATGAATACCCTAACGTTCCCTGAAATAGAAAGTACAATTATAAACTTGAATCATGTAACGAAACTCTGATTCTAATGTTAGTAAACATGTTTTTTTTTTAATTTCGAGAAGGAGAACTGAGAAATAACAAGTAACTAAGTGTATAGAACCAACTAATACCAAAGTACTCAATATAAGCAAGAGAAGGAAGTCATGAACATTAAATCTTCCCAAGGAGGACTTTGAGATAGTTTCCCATGAGCCACTAACAAACAGTTTGTTTATTAAAACTTTTATTACAGATATCTATTTATAGTCTCGTGAATGAGGTTCTTCGCCAAGAAATACACTAATAACATTTTATGAAAGTGGTGTCGCAGATGTTTTATGGAAGCATATGAGGAGGCTATATAACACTATTGTATACTTACAGACATTTCATCTCTTTGAGATTGTCTATGGGGCTCTTAAGCCATCAGCTAAACTCTACCACGAACGTATTACAATGTGTATATTTTTTAAAATATTTATGATTTGAGATCGTACAAAGTGATTCACTTAAATATAATATGTTAAAAAATTGACTAATCTACGGAGGAATTGAGTTCTGGTATATTGACTTGGTGCGTGTATGAAGGGGTTTCATACATTGGTATATTGGTTTGGGTTGATGATTGGTGTTTTTCAGATGGTCTGCAAATTTTGATTGGGTTCTATTTTATTTGAAATAAAAAATGTGCTCATTATATTGAACCTTGAGCTGTGGCCCATCTTGCCAATGCATATAATATTGCATTCACAGCTCAATTTATAATCTCAATTTTTATTAGATTTATCATTAAATTGTTGTTACTAACAGGCCCCGATAGATTACAAGATACATGCAAACGCTCATAGCCCTGTTTTGAAAAGTCACTTGCTAGGTTAAGTTGAGATAGTACCATTCTCGACCAAGTCCCGTGACATAATTTTCGCACTTAAGCCGATTCACTAACGTTCCTACAATAGGTTGCGCAATAAACAGCTTTCGTCCTATCTGTCCGAGGCCAGGTCTTGGCTCTCCCGCTATGATATCACGAACTTTACTCGTCGCAGTTGTATATTGGCCTTTGGTCTAAACACTAGCCACACCTTCTCTGTGACTGTAAAATACCTTTCTATCATTGCTCCGACTAGACTGGCACGGTCAAATGTTTCTTACCAAAACATCCGAACGGTTCTCCATACGTCCATATATAACCACCACTCTTGAAAAACAATATCTTCTCTACTCAGAAAAATTATGCACGCCAGGTCTTTAATATGATATCTATTACTAACTCTCAATGATAGGTGATTTCATATCTCAATTAGTTATGGGGAAACGATAAAAAAAAGAGAACTTACGCAGCATAACGGAACCCTCAAAGTAATTTTGACGATATATTGAGATTAGACATTTTGTTTGTAATATTGATCAATGTCTAGAAATTAAATTTAATTAAAATCTATAACGTCCCTATTTATTTGGGTTCCCAGTGGCCAACCCTAACTACTATACTTTCGAAGCACCCTAGGGGGTTACATGGTTAGGATGGACCCCTAGTGGTAGGGGTTGGGATGGATGGTTCGTGGGGAATGAGGCTAGCGAGTTAGTCCAAGAAGATGTGTTTATTACTCCAGATAGAGGCTAACTACTACATAAGTATGAGGTAATCCCTGTGACGAGGGAGCACGCACGATAACGGGACTCGCGACAACTACCCAAAGACCAGGGATCGACCCTCCGGCAGGGGTGAACCACCAGATCACATGTTAGCTCGTCATCTCTCTAACGGCAACTCCACCACACATGCATACAGCATGGCTTCCAACATTCAACAACGTGTTCTTCTCACACACAAACATTCTGATCTCGATTCACACGAGTCAGAAGGTCCAATGGTCGCCCCGTGCTCACTCGTCAACAGGATGAAGCTATTAGATATATGCTGTTCTCAGCAGGAAGGCAACTCAACACTATTGACTTCCAAAGAAATGTATAAGCGTGGGTTAACCTCCTGCCAGAATAAGCCTTAAAATAATAATGCTCTTACAAATCGTCAGAACCTATTTTGATAAAATCGAATTTTTTCTCTTTCCGCCCTCCAGTAAACTACCATCAAATTTTTAATTAGATATCTGCTTCCAAAAACCAATTTGGGCAACCTTGTGAAAATCTTAGATACCAAGTTTTAGCCCGATCGTTAAAATAGTTTAGGCTCTTCTCTGAGGTACAGACATACAGACGGACCAACAGACGGAAATTCAAAAGCGAATATTTCGTATTCAGGCTGTCATGAAACGTCGAAATTCATCAAAATCTCGATTTCGATATTTTTTCATGATTTCAATACTTTCTCTACTTATGAGATAGCGAGAAAGTAAAATTCTAGCCAGAGATATCGACGTCTGATGACCCCCGAACCTTAAAAAAGTTTTTTTTTTGCAAGGGCGTCTGTTTGTGTCTGTTCAACCCTAAAATTAAAAGTTGTTAATAAGAGGAAAAAATAGAGAAAAAAAATTATTTTCTCAAAACTGGTTCTAACACTTTTTATTAAAATTTCTATCCAGGTGTTGATTAAGATTATAAATAAAATGGCTATTTTCACTTTCCCATGAACATGACTTTTAGGGTACTTTACAGAAAAGGAAATTTCCGTATCTCCGCAACTATTTGAGATACTAAATAACTTATCATTTCAAAATTGTAGTACTATTAAAAATAAAAAAACTTTCATCTCAAATATATTTTTATAAAACCAATAGTTTCTGAGATATTGGCAAATATATTAATAACATTTTTTATTTTTTAGTTTTACAAATATACTACTTAAGTTTTAACGCCATAATTCTCTAGTTCCACAGAGTAAGTCGACAAGTCGGTCTCTCAAAAAGTTCATGTTCTTTTTCCTTTAACCGCTTAGGGGAAATGTTTGTACATCAATGATCTATTTCTATCATCTTTGGCTCGATATAAATATTTAACTTTTTATTGGTATAAATTAATAAATTAAGAATTTAACATCAATTATATGATCTGAAGTTGTGCAACCTCTAATAAAATGTCGAAAATATTTCAGGTTGCTGGTGTATAATATTTCGTTTAAAATATATTACAAATTTTGAGTTTTTTTAAACGATGGAGTGAGAAATTCCGTGTGGAGCTCCATACCATATATTTATATTGAAAATGTTTGGCTAACTAATGGTTTCTTAATGAACAGCTTGATAAAGGTATCACCAAACCTAATGAATATGTAAAAAAGAATCTTGATAATTTGGAATGCCTGATTGATGCATCAAGCTTCCTTAGTAAACAGAAGCCTCCTCTCCGAGGACATGTCGACTGTAATGACTCTTTCAACAGGGATACTGTGCATTATTTAGTAAATATTATTTCTTCCAGTTCAAT